>JAYJML010000205.1:0-68000 GCA_035610835.1 Ophiura sarsii | reverse complement strand
TCCGACTTTTCCTTGCTAGCTGCTGTATTCGCCCGATACGAGCAATAATTCGATTTTTATGAAAAATTTAAAAGTGATGTAGAAACACATCTGTGTTGATTTCCGACTTTTCCTGAGTAATGCTACCTTGCTAGCTGCTCTATTCGCCCGATACGAGCAATAATTCGATTTTTATGAAAAATTTAAAAGTGATGTAGAAACACATCTGTGTTGATTTCCGACTTTTCCTGAGTAATGCTACCTTGCTAGCTGCTCTATGCGCACGATACGAGCAATAATTCGATTTTTATGAAAAATTTAAAAGTGATGTAAAAACACATCTGTGTTGATTTCCGACTTTTCCTGAGTAATGCTACCTTGCTAGCTGCTCTATGCGCACGATACGAGCAATAATTCGATTTTTATGAAAAATTTAAAAGTGATGTAAAAACACATCTGTGTTGATTTCCGACTTTTCCTGAGTAATGCTACCTTGCCAGCTGCTCTATTCGCCCGATACGAGCATCAAATCGATTTTTATGAAAAATTTAAAAGTGATGTAGAAACACATCTGTGTTGATTTCCGACTTTTCCTGAGTAATGCTACCTTGCTAGCTGTTCTATTCGCCCGATACGAGCAATAATTCGATTTTTATAAAAAAATTAAAAGTGATGTAGAAACACATCTGTGTTGATTTCCGACTTTTCCTGAGTAATGCTACTTTGCTAGCTGCTCTATGCGCTCGATACGAGCAATAATTCGATTTTTATGAAAAATTTAAAAGTGATGTAAAAACACATCTGTGTTGATTTCCGACTTTTCCTGAGTAATGCTACCTTGCTAGCTGCTCTATGCGCACGATACGAGCAATAATTCGATTTTTATGAAAAATTTAAAAGTGATGTAAAAACACATCTGTGTTGATTTCCGACTTTTCCTGAGTAATGCTACCTTGCCAGCTGCTCTATTCGCCCGATACGAGCATCAAATCGATTTTTATGAAAAATTTAAAAGTGATGTAGAAACACATCTGTGTTGATTTCCGACTTTTCCTGAGTAATGCTACCTTGCTAGCTGTTCTATTCGCCCGATACGAGCAATAATTCGATTTTTATAAAAAAATTAAAAGTGATGTAGAAACACATCTGTGTTGATTTCCGACTTTTCCTGAGTAATGCTACTTTGCTAGCTGCTCTATGCGCTCGATACGAGCAATAATTCGATTTTTATGAAAAATTTAAAAGTGATGTAAAAACACATCTGTGTTGATTTCCGACTTTTCCTGAGTAATGCTACCTTGCCAGCTGCTCTATTCGCCCGATACGAGCATCAAATCGATTTTTATGAAAAATTTAAAAGTGATGTAAAAACACATCTGTGTTGATTTTCGACTTCTCCTAAGTAATGATACCTTGCCAGCTGCTCTATTCGCCCGATACGAGCCACAATTCGATTTTTATGAAAAATTTAAAAGTGATATAGAAACACATCTGTGTTGATTTCCGACTTTTCCTTGCTAGCTGCTGTATTCGCCCGATACGAGCAATAATTCGATTTTTATGAAAAATTTAAAAGTGATGTAGAAACACATCTGTGTTGATTTCCGACTTTTCCTGAGTAATGCTACCTTGCTAGCTGCTCTATGCGCTCGATACGAGCAATAATTCGATTTTTATGAAAAATTTAAAAGTGATGTAGAAACGCATATTTGTTGATTTTCGACTTTTCCTAAGTAATGCTACCTTGCTAGCTGCCCTATGCGCCCGATACGAGTAAAAATTGAATTTCTATGAAAAATTAAAAAAGCATGTAGAAACTCTTCTGTGTTGATTTCTGACTTTTCCTGAGTAATGCTACCTTGCTAGCTGCTCTATGCGCTCGATACGAGCAATAATTCGATTTTTATGAAAAATTTAAAAGTGATATAGAAACTCTTCTGTGTTGATTTCTGACTTTTGCTAAGTAATGCTACCTTGCTAGGTGCTCTATTTGCCCGATACGAGCAACAATTCGATTTTTATGAAAAATTTAAAAATCATGTAGAAACTCTTCTGTGTTGATTTCTGACTTTTCCTAAGTAATGCTACCCTTGCTAGCTGCTCTATTTGCCAGATACGAGCAACAATTCGATTTTTATGAAAAATTTAAAAGTGATGTAGAAACACACCTGTGTTGATTTTCGACTTCTCCTAAGTAAATGATACCTTGCCAGCTGCTCTATTCGCCCGATACGAGCCACAATTCGATTTTTATGAAAAATTTAAAAGTGATATAGAAACACATCTGTGTTGATTTCCGACTTTTCCTGAGTAATGCTACTTTGCTAGCTGCTCTATGCGCTCGATACGAGCAATAATTCGATTTTTATGAAAAATTTAAAAGTGATGTAGAAACGCATATTTGTTGATTTTCGACTTTTCCTAAGCAATGCTACCTTGCTAGCTGCCCTATGCGCCAGATACGAGTAAAAATTGGATTTCTATGAAAAATTAAAAAAGCATGTAGAAACTCTTCTGTGTTGATTTCTGACTTTTCCTAAGTAATGCTACCTTGCTAGCTGTTCTATTCGCCCGATATGAGCATCAATTCGATTTTTATGAAAAATTTAAAAGTGATGTAGAAACACATCTGTGTTGATTTCCGACTTTTCCTGAGTAATGCTACCTTGCTAGCTGCTCTATGCGCTCGATACGAGCAATAATTCGATTTTTATGAAAAATTTAAAAGTGATATAGAAACTCTTCTGTGTTGATTTCTGACTTTTGCTAAGTAATGCTACCTTGCTAGGTGCTCTATTCGCCCGATACGAGCAACAATTCGATTTTTATGAAAAATTTAAAAATCATGTAGAAACTCTTCTGTGTTGATTTCTGACTTTTCCTAAGTAATGCTACCCTTGCTAGCTGCTCTATTTGCCAGATACGAGCAACAATTCGATTTTTATGAAAAATTTAAAAGTGATGTAGAAACACACCTGTGTTGATTTTCGACTTCTCCTAAGTAAATGATACCTTGCCAGCTGCTCTATTCGCCCGATACGAGCCACAATTCGATTTTTATGAAAAATTTAAAAGTGATATAGAAACACATCTGTGTTGATTTCCGACTTTTCCTAAGTAATGCTACCTTGCTAGCTGCTCTATCATGTCTATGCGCCCGATACGAGTAAAAATTGGATTTCTATGAAAAATTAAAAAATCATGTCTTCTGTGTTGATTTCTGACTTTTCCTAAGTAATGCTACCTTGCTAGCTGCTCTATGCGCTCGATACGAGCAATAATTCGATTTTTTATGAAAAATTTAAAAGTGATGTAGAAACACATCTGTGTTGATTTTCGACTTCTCCTAAGTAATGCTACCTTGCCAGCTGCTCTATTCGCCCGATACGAGCATCAATTCGATTTTTATGAAAAATTTAAAAGTGATGTAGAAACACATCTGTGTTGATTTCCGACTTTTCCTGAGTAATGCTACCTTGCTAGCTGCTCTATGCGCTCGATACGAGCAATAATTCGATTTTTATGAAAAAATTAAAAGTGATATAGAAACTCTTCTGTGTTGATTTCTGACTTTTGCTAAGTAATGCTACCTTGCTAGGTGCTCTATTCGCCCGATACGAGCAACAATTCGATTTTTATGAAAAATTTAAAAATCATGTAGAAACTCTTCTGTGTTGATTTCTGACTTTTCCTAAGTAATGCTACCCTTGCTAGCTGCTCTATTTGCCAGATACGAGCAACAATTCGATTTTTATGAAAAATTTAAAAGTGATGTAGAAACACACCTGTGTTGATTTTCGACTTCTCCTAAGTAAATGATACCTTGCCAGCTGCTCTATTCGCCCGATACGAGCCACAATTCGATTTTTATGAAAAATTTAAAAGTGATATAGAAACACATCTGTGTTGATTTCCGACTTTTCCTAAGTAATGCTACCTTGCTAGCTGCTCTATCATGTCTATGCGCCCGATACGAGTAAAAATTGGATTTCTATGAAAAATTAAAAAATCATGTCTTCTGTGTTGATTTCTGACTTTTCCTAAGTAATGCTACCTTGCTAGCTGCTCTATGCGCTCGATACGAGCAATAATTCGATTTTTTATGAAAAATTTAAAAGTGATGTAGAAACACATCTGTGTTGATTTTCGACTTCTCCTAAGTAATGCTACCTTGCCAGCTGCTCTATTCGCCCGATACGAGCATCAATTCGATTTTTATGAAAAATTTAAAAGTGATGTAGAAACACATCTGTGTTGATTTCCGACTTTTCCTGAGTAATGCTACCTTGCTAGCTGTTCTATTCGCCCGATACGAGCAATAATTCGATTTTTATAAAAAAATTAAAAGTGATGTAGAAACACATCTGTGTTGATTGCCGATTTTTCCTGAGTAATGCTACCTTGCTAGCTGCTCTATGCTCACGATACGAGCAATAATTCGATTTTTATGAAAAATTTAAAAGGGGTGTAAAAACACATTTGTGTTGATTTCCGACTTTTCCTGAGTAATGCTACTTTGCTAGCTGCTCTATGCGCTCGATACGAGCAATAATTCGATTTTTATGAAAAATTTAAAAGAGATGTAGCAACGCATATTTGTTGATTTTCGACTTTTCCTAAGTAATGCCACCTTGCTAGCTGCCCTATGCGCCCGATACGAGTAAAAATTGGATTTCTATGAAAAATTAAAAAAGCATGTAGAAACTCTTCTGTGTTGATTTCTGACTTTTCCTAAGTAATGCTACCTTGCTAGCTGTTCTATTCGCCCGATACGAGCATCAATTCGATTTTTATGAAAAATTTAAAAGTGATATAGAAACTCTTCTGTGTTGATTTCTGACTTTTGCTGAGTAATGCTACCTTGCTAGCTGCTCTATTCGCCCGATACGAGCATTAATTCGATTTTTATGAAAAATTTAAAAGTGATGTAGAAACACATCTGTGTTGATTTCCGACTTTTCCTGAGTAATGCTACCTTGCTAGCTGCTCTATGCGCACGATACGAGCAATAATTCGATTTTTATGAAAAATTTAAAAGTGATGTAAAAACACATCTGTGTTGATTTCCGACATTTCCTGAGTAATGCTACCTTGCCAGCTGCTCTATTCGCCCGATACGAGCATCAAATCGATTTTTATGAAAAATTTAAAAGTGATGTAGAAACTCTTCTGTGTTGATTTCTGACTTTTCCTAAGTAATGCTACCTTGCTAGCTGTTCTATTCGCCCGATACGAGCATCAATTCGATTTTTATGAAAAATTTAAAAGTGATATAGAAACTCTTCTGTGTTGATTTCTGACTTTTGCTAAGAAATGCTACCTTGCTAGGTGCTCTATTCGCCCGATACGAGCAACAATTCGATTTTTATGAAAAATTTAAAAATCATGTAGAAACTCTTCTGTGTTGATTTCTGACTTTTCCTAAGTAATGCTACCCTTGCTAGCTGCTCTATTTGCCAGATACGAGCAACAATTCGATTTTTATGAAAAATTTAAAAGTGATGTAGAAACACACCTGTGTTGATTTTCGACTTCTCCTAAGTAAATGATACCTTGCCAGCTGCTCTATTCGCCCGATACGAGCCACAATTCGAATTTTATGAAAAATTTAAAAGTGATATAGAAACACATCTGTGTTGATTTCCGACTTTTCCTGAGTAATGCTACCTTGCTAGCTGCTCTATTTGCCCGATACGAGCAACAATTCGATTTTTATGAAAAATTTAAAAGTGATGTAGAAACACACCTGTGGTGATTTTCGACTTCTCCTAATTAATGATACCTTGCCAGCTGCTCTATTCGCCCGATACGAGCCACAATTCGATTTTTATGAAAAATTTAAAAGTGATATAGAAACACATCTGTGTTGATTTCCGACTTTTCCTAAGTAATGCTACCTTGCTAGCTGCTCTATACGCCCGATTCGAGTAAAAATTGGATTTCTATGAAAAATTTAAAAATCATGTAGAAACTCTTCTGTGTTGATTTCTGACTTTTCCTAAGTAATGCTACCTTGCTAGCTGCTCTATGCGCTCGATACGAGCAATAATTCGATTTTTTATGAAAAATTTAAAAGTGATGTAGAAACACATCTGTGTTGATTTCCGACTTTTCCTGATTAATGCTACCTTGCTAGCTGCTCTATTCGCCCGATACGAGTAATAATTCGATTTTTATGAAAAATTTAAAAAAGATGTAGAAACACATCTGTGTTGATTTCCGACTTTTCCTGAGTAATGCTACCTTGCTAGCTGCTCTACGCGCACGATACGAGCAATAATTCGATTTTTATGAAAAATTTAAAAATCATGTAGAAACTCTTCTGTGTTGATTTCTGACTTTTCCTAAGTAATGCTACCCTTGCTAGCTGCTCTATTTGCCAGATACGAGCAACAATTCGATTTTTATGAAAAATTTAAAAGTGATGTAGAAACACACCTGTGTTGATTTTCGACTTCTCCTAAGTAAATGATACCTTGCCAGCTGCTCTATTCGCCCGATACGAGCCACAATTCGATTTTTATGAAAAATTTAAAAGTGATATAGAAACACATCTGTGTTGATTTCCGACTTTTCCTAAGTAATGCTACCTTGCTAGCTGCTCTATCATGTCTATGCGCCCGATACGAGTAAAAATTGGATTTCTATGAAAAATTAAAAAATCATGTCTTCTGTGTTGATTTCTGACTTTTCCTAAGTAATGCTACCTTGCTAGCTGCTCTATGCGCTCGATACGAGCAATAATTCGATTTTTTATGAAAAATTTAAAAGTGATGTAGAAACACATCTGTGTTGATTTTCGACTTCTCCTAAGTAATGCTACCTTGCCAGCTGCTCTATTCGCCTGATACGAGCATCAATTCGATTTTTATGAAAAATTTAAAAGTGATGTAGAAACACATCTGTGTTGATTTCCGACTTTTCCTGAGTAATGCTACCTTGCTAGCTGTTCTATTCGCCCGATACGAGCAATAATTCGATTTTTATAAAAAATTTAAAAGTGATGTAGAAACACATCTGTGTTGATTGCCGATTTTTCCTGAGTAATGCTACCTTGCTAGCTGCTCTATGCTCACGATACGAGCAATAATTCGATTTTTATGAAAAATTTAAAAGTGGTGTAAAAGCACATTTGTGTTGATTTCCGACTTTTCCTGAGTAATGCTACTTTGCTAGCTGCTCTATGCGCTCGATACGAGCAATAATTCGATTTTTATGAAAAATTTAAAAGAGATGTAGCAACGCATATTTGTTGATTTTCGACTTTTCCTAAGTAATGCCACCTTGCTAGCTGCCCTATTCGCCCGATACGAGTAAAAATTGGATTTCTATGAAAAATTTAAAAAGCATGTAGAAACTCTTCTGTGTTGATTTCTGACTTTTCCTAAGTAATGCTACCTTGCTAGCTGTTCTATTCGCCCGATACGAGCATCAATTCGATTTTTATGAAAAATTTAAAAGTGATATAGAAACTCTTCTGTGTTGATTTCTGACTTTTGCTGAGTAATGCTACCTTGCTAGCTGCTCTATTCGCCCGATACGAGCAATAATTCGATTTTTATGAAAAATTTAAAAGTGATGTAGAAACACATCTGTGTTGATTTCCGACTTTTCCTGAGTAATGCTACCTTGCTAGCTGCTCTATGCGCACGATACGAGCAATAATTCGATTTTTATGAAAAATTTAAAAGTGATGTAAAAACACATCTGTGTTGATTTCCGACATTTCTTGAGTAATGCTACCTTGCCAGCTGCTCTATTCGCCCGATACGAGCATCAAATCGATTTTTATGAAAAATTTAAAAGTGATGTAGAAACTCTTCTGTGTTGATTTCTGACTTTTCCTAAGTAATGCTACCTTGCTAGCTGTTCTATTCGCCCGATACGAGCATCAATTCGATTTTTATGAAAAATTTAAAAGTGATATAGAAACTCTTCTGTGTTGATTTCTGACTTTTGCTAAGAAATGCTACCTTGCTAGGTGCTCTATTCGCCCGATACGAGCAACAATTCGATTTTTATGAAAAATTTAAAAATCATGTAGAAACTCTTCTGTGTTGATTTCTGACTTTTCCTAAGTAATGCTACCCTTGCTAGCTGCTCTATTTGCCAGATACGAGCAACAATTCGATTTTTATGAAAAATTTAAAAGTGATGTAGAAACACACCTGTGTTGATTTTCGACTTCTCCTAAGTAAATGATACCTTGCCAGCTGCTCTATTCGCCCGATACGAGCCACAATTCGAATTTTATGAAAAATTTAAAAGTGATATAGAAACACATCTGTGTTGATTTCCGACTTTTCCTGAGTAATGCTACCTTGCTAGCTGCTCTATTTGCCCGATACGAGCAACAATTCGATTTTTATGAAAAATTTAAAAGTGATGTAGAAACACACCTGTGGTGATTTTCGACTTCTCCTAATTAATGATACCTTGCCAGCTGCTCTATTCGCCCGATACGAGCCACAATTCGATTTTTATGAAAATTTAAAAGTGATATAGAAACACATCTGTGTTGATTTCCGACTTTTCCTAAGTAATGCTACCTTGCTAGCTGCTCTATACGCCCGATTCGAGTAAAAATTGGATTTCTATGAAAAATTTAAAAATCATGTAGAAACTCTTCTGTGTTGATTTCTGACTTTTCCTAAGTAATGCTACCTTGCTAGCTGCTCTATGCGCTCGATACGAGCAATAATTCGATTTTTTATGAAAAATTTAAAAGTGATGTAGAAACACATCTGTGTTGATTTCCGACTTTTCCTGATTAATGCTACCTTGCTAGCTGCTCTATTCGCCCGATACGAGTAATAATTCGATTTTTATGAAAAATTTAAAAAAGATGTAGAAACACATCTGTGTTGATTTCCGACTTTTCCTGAGTAATGCTACCTTGCTAGCTGCTCTACGCGCACGATACGAGCAATAATTCGATTTTTATGAAAAATTTAAAAGTGATGTAAAAACACATCTGTGTTGATTTCCGACTTTTCCTGAGTAATGCTACCTTGCTAGCTGCTCTATTCGCCCGATACGAGCATCAAATCGATTTTTATGAAAAATTTAAAAGTGATGTAGAAACACATCTGTGTTGATTTCCGACTTTTCCTGAGTAATGCTACTTTGCTAGCTGCTCTATGCGCTCGATACGAGCAATAATTCGATTTTTATGAAAAAATTAAAAGTGATGTAGAAACGCATATTTGTTGATTTTCGACTTTTCCTAAGTAATGCTACCTTGCTAGCTGCCCTATGCGCCCGATACGAGTAAAAATTGAATTTCTATGAAAAATTAAAAAAGCATGTAGAAACTCTTCTGTGTTGATTTCTGACTTTTCCTGAGTAATGCTACCTTGCTAGCTGCTCTATGCGCTCGATACGAGCAATAATTCGATTTTTATGAAAAATTTAAAAGTGATATAGAAACTCTTCTGTGTTGATTTCTGACTTTTGCTAAGTAATGCTACCTTGCTAGGTGCTCTATTCGCCCGATACGAGCAACAATTCGATTTTTATGAAAAATTTAAAAATCATGTAGAAACTCTTCTGTGTTGATTTCTGACTTTTCCTAAGTAATGCTACCCTTGCTAGTTGCTCTATTTGCCAGATACGAGCAACAATTCGATTTTTATGAAAAATTTAAAAGTGATGTAGAAACACACCTGTGTTGATTTTCGACTTCTCCTAAGTAAATGATACCTTGCCAGCTGCTCTATTCGCCCGATACGAGCCACAATTCGATTTTTATGAAAAATTTAAAAGTGATATAGAAACACATCTGTGTTGATTTCCGACTTTTCCTGAGTAATGCTACTTTGCTAGCTGCTCTATGCGCTCGATACGAGCAATAATTCGATTTTTATGAAAAATTTAAAAGTGATGTAGAAACGCATATTTGTTGATTTTCGACTTTTCCTAAGTAATGCTACCTTGCTAGCTGCCCTATGCGCCCGATACGAGTAAAAATTGGATTTCTATATATGAAAAATTAAAAAAGCATGTAGAAACTCTTCTGTGTTGATTTCTGACTTTTCCTAAGTAATGCTACCTTGCTAGCTGTTCTATTCGCCCGATATGAGCATCAATTCGATTTTTATGAAAAATTTAAAAGTGATGTAGAAACACATCTGTGTTGATTTCCGACTTTTCCTGAGTAATGCTACCTTGCTAGCTGCTCTATGCGCTCGATACGAGCAATAATTCGATTTTTATGAAAAATTTAAAAGTGATATAGAAACTCTTCTGTGTTGATTTCTGACTTTTGCTAAGTAATGCTACCTTGCTAGGTGCTCTATTCGCCCGATACGAGCAACAATTCGATTTTTATGAAAAATTTAAAAATCATGTAGAAACTCTTCTGTGTTGATTTCTGACTTTTCCTAAGTAATGCTACCCTTGCTAGCTGCTCTATTTGCCAGATACGAGCAACAATTCGAATTTTATGAAAAATTTAAAAGTGATATAGAAACACATCTGTGTTGATTTCCGACTTTTCCTGAGTAATGCTACCTTGCTAGCTGCTCTATTTGCCCGATACGAGCAACAATTCGATTTTTATGAAAAATTTAAAAGTGATGTAGAAACACACCTGTGGTGATTTTCGACTTCTCCTAATTAATGATACCTTGCCAGCTGCTCTATTCGCCCGATACGAGCCACAATTCGATTTTTATGAAAATTTAAAAGTGATATAGAAACACATCTGTGTTGATTTCCGACTTTTCCTAAGTAATGCTACCTTGCTAGCTGCTCTATACGCCCGATTCGAGTAAAAATTGGATTTCTATGAAAAATTTAAAAATCATGTAGAAACTCTTCTGTGTTGATTTCTGACTTTTCCTAAGTAATGCTACCTTGCTAGCTGCTCTATGCGCTCGATACGAGCAATAATTCGATTTTTTATGAAAAATTTAAAAGTGATGTAGAAACACATCTGTGTTGATTTCCGACTTTTCCTGATTAATGCTACCTTGCTAGCTGCTCTATTCGCCCGATACGAGTAATAATTCGATTTTTATGAAAAATTTAAAAAAGATGTAGAAACACATCTGTGTTGATTTCCGACTTTTCCTGAGTAATGCTACCTTGCTAGCTGCTCTACGCGCACGATACGAGCAATAATTCGATTTTTATGAAAAATTTAAAAGTGATGTAAAAACACATCTGTGTTGATTTCCGACTTTTCCTGAGTAATGCTACCTTGCTAGCTGCTCTATTCGCCCGATACGAGCATCAAATCGATTTTTATGAAAAATTTAAAAGTGATGTAGAAACACATCTGTGTTGATTTCCGACTTTTCCTGAGTAATGCTACTTTGCTAGCTGCTCTATGCGCTCGATACGAGCAATAATTCGATTTTTATGAAAAAATTAAAAGTGATGTAGAAACGCATATTTGTTGATTTTCGACTTTTCCTAAGTAATGCTACCTTGCTAGCTGCCCTATGCGCCCGATACGAGTAAAAATTGAATTTCTATGAAAAATTAAAAAAGCATGTAGAAACTCTTCTGTGTTGATTTCTGACTTTTCCTGAGTAATGCTACCTTGCTAGCTGCTCTATGCGCTCGATACGAGCAATAATTCGATTTTTATGAAAAATTTAAAAGTGATATAGAAACTCTTCTGTGTTGATTTCTGACTTTTGCTAAGTAATGCTACCTTGCTAGGTGCTCTATTCGCCCGATACGAGCAACAATTCGATTTTTATGAAAAATTTAAAAATCATGTAGAAACTCTTCTGTGTTGATTTCTGACTTTTCCTAAGTAATGCTACCCTTGCTAGTTGCTCTATTTGCCAGATACGAGCAACAATTCGATTTTTATGAAAAATTTAAAAGTGATGTAGAAACACACCTGTGTTGATTTTCGACTTCTCCTAAGTAAATGATACCTTGCCAGCTGCTCTATTCGCCCGATACGAGCCACAATTCGATTTTTATGAAAAATTTAAAAGTGATATAGAAACACATCTGTGTTGATTTCCGACTTTTCCTGAGTAATGCTACTTTGCTAGCTGCTCTATGCGCTCGATACGAGCAATAATTCGATTTTTATGAAAAATTTAAAAGTGATGTAGAAACGCATATTTGTTGATTTTCGACTTTTCCTAAGTAATGCTACCTTGCTAGCTGCCCTATGCGCCCGATACGAGTAAAAATTGGATTTCTATATATGAAAAATTAAAAAAGCATGTAGAAACTCTTCTGTGTTGATTTCTGACTTTTCCTAAGTAATGCTACCTTGCTAGCTGTTCTATTCGCCCGATATGAGCATCAATTCGATTTTTATGAAAAATTTAAAAGTGATGTAGAAACACATCTGTGTTGATTTCCGACTTTTCCTGAGTAATGCTACCTTGCTAGCTGCTCTATGCGCTCGATACGAGCAATAATTCGATTTTTATGAAAAATTTAAAAGTGATATAGAAACTCTTCTGTGTTGATTTCTGACTTTTGCTAAGTAATGCTACCTTGCTAGGTGCTCTATTCGCCCGATACGAGCAACAATTCGATTTTTATGAAAAATTTAAAAATCATGTAGAAACTCTTCTGTGTTGATTTCTGACTTTTCCTAAGTAATGCTACCCTTGCTAGCTGCTCTATTTGCCAGATACGAGCAACAATTCGATTTTTATGAAAAATTTAAAAGTGATGTAGAAACACACCTGTGTTGATTTTCGACTTCTCCTAAGTAAATGATACCTTGCCAGCTGCTCTATTCGCCCGATACGAGCCACAATTCGATTTTTATGAAAAATTTAAAAGTGATATAGAAACACATCTGTGTTGATTTCCGACTTTTCCTAAGTAATGCTACCTTGCTAGCTGCTCTATCATGTCTATGCGCCCGATACGAGTAAAAATTGGATTTCTATGAAAAATTAAAAAATCATGTCTTCTGTGTTGATTTCTGACTTTTCCTAAGTAATGCTACCTTGCTAGCTGCTCTATGCGCTCGATACGAGCAATAATTCGATTTTTTATGAAAAATTTAAAAGTGATGTAGAAACACATCTGTGTTGATTTTCGACTTCTCCTAAGTAATGCTACCTTGCCAGCTGCTCTATTCGCCCGATACGAGCATCAATTCGATTTTTATGAAAAATTTAAAAGTGATGTAGAAACACATCTGTGTTGATTTCCGACTTTTCCTGAGTAATGCTACCTTGCTAGCTGTTCTATTCGCCCGATACGAGCAATAATTCGATTTTTATAAAAAATTTAAAAGTGATGTAGAAACACATCTGTGTTGATTGCCGATTTTTCCTGAGTAATGCTACCTTGCTAGCTGCTCTATGCTCACGATACGAGCAATAATTCGATTTTTATGAAAAATTTAAAAGTGGTGTAAAAACACATTTGTGTTGATTTCCGACTTTTCCTGAGTAATGCTACTTTGCTAGCTGCTCTATGCGCTCGATACGAGCAATAATTCGATTTTTATGAAAAATTTAAAAGAGATGTAGCAACGCATATTTGTTGATTTTCGACTTTTCCTAAGTAATGCCACCTTGCTAGCTGCCCTATGCGCCCGATACGAGTAAAAATTGGATTTCTATGAAAAATTTAAAAAGCATGTAGAAACTCTTCTGTGTTGATTTCTGACTTTCCTAAGTAATGCTACCTTGCTAGCTGTTCTATTCGCCCGATACGAGCATCAATTCGATTTTTATGAAAAATTTAAAAGTGATATAGAAACTCTTCTGTGTTGATTTCTGACTTTTGCTGAGTAATGCTACCTTGCTAGCTGCTCTATTCGCCCGATACGAGCAATAATTCGATTTTTATGAAAAATTTAAAAGTGATGTAGAAACACATCTGTGTTGATTTCCGACTTTTCCTGAGTAATGCTACCTTGCTAGCTGCTCTATGCGCACGATACGAGCAATAATTCGATTTTTATGAAAAATTTAAAAGTGATGTAAATACAATACAATACAATACAGAAAGCATTAATTGCGCCATTTCCAAAAGGCTCAGAGCGCTTACAAGATAAAACCTTAAAATTACAACTTAAACTACAAAATGTGAGTGTAACATGAGCATAGTACGTACAATATATTATAGCAATTACAAAATAGATTAGAAACAAAATATAAACAGAAAAACTGTTTAAGGGAACAAATGAGTTTTAAGAGCTTTTTTGAACACACTTGTAGATGATGATTGTCTAATACAGATAGGTAGCTTATTCCACTCTTTTGACGCACAAACTGTGAAAGTTCTATCACCAGCTAGAACTCTAGTGATAGGGTATTGAAGACGTAGATAGTCATTAGAAGATCGGAGTGGTCTCTTTGGAACATATAGTGATAAACAATTTGACAAGTAGATTGGTCCTTGGTTATGAAGACATTTATAAACACACAGAAGTAATTTAAAGATGATCCTTTGGCGTATTGGAAGCCAATGCAGTGATTTTAAAAGTGGTCCAGGCGAATGTTTTCGGTCGACTTCAAATACAAGACGTGCAGCCCAGTTTTGCAAACGTTGCAGGCGAATGATGTAAGTAGATGGTAGCGAAGAGAGAAGGCCATTACAATAATCGAGACGTGAGAGTATCAATGAACGTACAGCATGTTGACATGTAGGTTGATCAATATATTTCCTGATTCTGCCGATATTTCGTAAATGGAAAGTAACCGTTTTGCTGACATTTGTGATATGTGATGACATGGTCATTTGTGAATCAAAGAAGGCGCCTAAATTCCTTACGGTCTTCACAGGTTGAATGTTTTCATTTCCAATAGAAAGAGTTATATCAGATGGCAGATGGTGTTTGCGATTGTATGTAGATGCGGCAATAAAGAACTCTGTTTTGCTATCATTTATCTTTAATTTGTTTGCAGTCATCCAGTTCTTAATATCAAATATACACTTTTGGAGTCGAGTTATTGCACTGTTAAGGTCACCCGGCACTTTGGGATCAAATGATATGTATAACTGCGTATCATCGGCATACTTATGATGAGACACATTATGATGATTTGCAATGTCACCAACTGGAAGGGTATAAACAGAATATCCAACAGGTCCGACTACAGAGCCTTGTGGCAAACCAAACTGCGAGATGATTGGATCTGAAAGTTCACCAGCTATATCCACTTGGGTAGACCAATCATTTAGATAGGAACGAAACCAATTTAATGCAGTTCCTTTGACACAAATCCGTTCAGAAAGACGTGAAATTAAAATGTCGTGGTCAATCGTGTCAAATGCAGCTGATAAGTCTAATAACACAAGAAGAACAGCTCTATTAGCATCTAGTGAAAACATGATGTCATTTTTCACTTTTAGAAGTGCTGATTCAGTACTGTGTAGTGCTCTGTATGCAGATTGGTAAGGGTCTGCAAGATTGTTCAAATCCATATGTTCTGTGAGACGTGAACATGCGATCTTTTCAATTAATTTACCAACAAAAGTTATATTGGCAACAGGTCTGTAGTTCTTCAGCGTATTTTGATCAAGAGTTGGCTTTTTCAGTAGAGGCCTTATAATTGCAGAATGAGCTCCTTTGGGAAAGACTCCGGTAGAAAGAGAGACATTTACAATATCAGCAAGCACAGGAAGAAGTTGAGGCAGGTTGTCTTTGAGGTACCATGTTGATATAGGATCCAACCGACTGGTTTTACTTGGTGATGAGTTGATGATTTTCAAAAGTTCAATTTCATCTGTGTTGATTTCCGACATTTCCTGAGTAATGCTACCTTGCCAGCTGCTCTATTCGCCCGATACGAGCATCAAATCGATTTGTATGAAAAATTTAAAAGTGATGTAGAAACTCTTCTGTGTTGATTTCTGACTTTTCCTAAGTAATGCTACCTTGCTAGCTGTTCTATTCGCCCGATACGAGCATCAATTCGATTTTTATGAAAAATTTAAAAGTGATATAGAAACTCTTCTGTGTTGATTTCTGACTTTTGCTAAGTAATGCTACCTTGCTAGGTGCTCTATTCGCCCGATACGAGCAACAATTCGATTTTTATGAAAAATTTAAAAATCATGTAGAAACTCTTCTGTGTTGATTTCTGACTTTTCCTAAGTAATGCTACCCTTGCTAGCTGCTCTATTTGCCAGATACGAGCAACAATTCGATTTTTATGAAAAATTTAAAAGTGATGTAGAAACACACCTGTGTTGATTTTCGACTTCTCCTAAGTAAATGATACCTTGCCAGCTGCTCTATTCGCCCGATACGAGCCACAATTCGAATTTTATGAAAAATTTAAAAGTGATATAGAAACACATCTGTGTTGATTTCCGACTTTTCCTGAGTAATGCTACCTTGCTAGCTGCTCTATTTGCCCGATACGAGCAACAATTCGATTTTTATGAAAAATTTAAAAGTGATGTAGAAACACACCTGTGGTGATTTTCGACTTCTCCTAATTAATGATACCTTGCCAGCTGCTCTATTCGCCCGATACGAGCCACAATTCGATTTTTATGAAAAATTTAAAAGTGATATAGAAACACATCTGTGTTGATTTCCGACTTTTCCTAAGTAATGCTACCTTGCTAGCTGCTCTATACGCCCGATTCGAGTAAAAATTGGATTTCTATGAAAAATTTAAAAATCATGTAGAAACTCTTCTGTGTTGATTTCTGACTTTTCCTAAGTAATGCTACCTTGCTAGCTGCTCTATGCGCTCGATACGAGCAATAATTCGATTTTTTATGAAAAATTTAAAAGTGATGTAGAAACACATCTGTGTTGATTTCCGACTTTTCCTGATTAATGCTACCTTGCTAGCTGCTCTATTCGCCCGATACGAGTAATAATTCGATTTTTATGAAAAATTTAAAAAAGATGTAGAAACACATCTGTGTTGATTTCCGACTTTTCCTGAGTAATGCTACCTTGCTAGCTGCTCTACGCGCACGATACGAGCAATAATTCGATTTTTATGAAAAATTTAAAAGTGATGTAAAAACACATCTGTGTTGATTTCCGACTTTTCCTGAGTAATGCTACCTTGCTAGCTGCTCTATTCGCCCGATACGAGCATCAAATCGATTTTTATGAAAAATTTAAAAGTGATGTAGAAACACATCTGTGTTGATTTCCGACTTTTCCTAAGTAATGCTACCTTGCTAGCTGCTCTATACGCCCGATTCGAGTAAAAATTGGATTTCTATGAAAAATTTAAAAATCATGTAGAAACTCTTCTGTGTTGATTTCTGACTTTTCCTAAGTAATGCTACCTTGCTAGCTGCTCTATGCGCTCGATACGAGCAATAATTCGATTTTTTATGAAAAATTTAAAAGTGATGTAGAAACACATCTGTGTTGATTTCCGACTTTTCCTGATTAATGCTACCTTGCTAGCTGCTCTATTCGCCCGATACGAGTAATAATTCGATTTTTATGAAAAATTTAAAAAAGATGTAGAAACACATCTGTGTTGATTTCCGACTTTTCCTGAGTAATGCTACCTTGCTAGCTGCTCTACGCGCACGATACGAGCAATAATTCGATTTTTATGAAAAATTTAAAAGTGATGTAAAAACACATCTGTGTTGATTTCCGACTTTTCCTGAGTAATGCTACCTTGCTAGCTGCTCTATTCGCCCGATACGAGCATCAAATCGATTTTTATGAAAAATTTAAAAGTGATGTAGAAACACATCTGTGTTGATTTCCGACTTTTCCTGAGTAATGCTACCTTGCTAGCTGCTCTATTCGCCCGATACGAGCAATAATTCGATTTTTATAAAAAAATTAAAAGTGATGTAGAAACACATCTGTGTTGATTTCCGACTTTTCCTGAGTAATGCTACTTTGCTAGCTGCTCTATGCGCTCGATACGAGCAATAATTCGATTTTTATGAAAAATTTAAAAGTGATGTAAAAACACGTCTGTGTTGATTTCCGACTTTTCCTGAGTAATGCTACCTTGCCAGCTGCTCTATTCGCCCGATACGAGCATCAAATCGATTTTTATGAAAAATTTAAAAGTGATGTAGAAACACATCTGTGTTGATTTCCGACTTTTCCTGAGTAATGCTACTTTGCTAGCTGCTCTATGCGCTCGATACGAGCAATAATTCGATTTTTATGAAAAATTTAAAAGTGATGTAGAAACGCATATTTGTTGATTTTCGACTTTTCCTAAGTAATGCTACCTTGCTAGCTGCCCTATGCGCCCGATACGAGTAAAAATTGAATTTCTATGAAAAATTAAAAAAGCATGTAGAAACTCTTCTGTGTTGATTTCTGACTTTTCCTGAGTAATGCTACCCTGCTAGCTGCTCTATGCGCTCGATACGAGCAATAATTCGATTTTTATGAAAAATTTAAAAGTGATATAGAAACTCTTCTGTGTTGATTTCTGACTTTTGCTAAGTAATGCTACCTTGCTAGGTGCTCTATTCGCCCGATACGAGCAACAATTCGATTTTTATGAAAAATTTAAAAATCATGTAGAAACTCTTCTGTGTTGATTTCTGACTTTTCCTAAGTAATGCTACCCTTGCTAGCTGCTCTATTTGCCAGATACGAGCAACAATTCGATTTTTATGAAAAATTTAAAAGTGATGTAGAAACACACCTGTGTTGATTTTCGACTTCTCCTAAGTAAATGATACCTTGCCAGCTGCTCTATTCGCCCGATACGAGCCACAATTCGATTTTTATGAAAAATTTAAAAGTGATATAGAAACACATCTGTGTTGATTTCCGACTTTTCCTAAGTAATGCTACCTTGCTAGCTGCTCTATCATGTCTATGCGCCCGATACGAGTAAAAATTGGATTTCTATGAAAAATTAAAAAATCATGTCTTCTGTGTTGATTTCTGACTTTTCCTAAGTAATGCTACCTTGCTAGCTGCTCTATGCGCTCGATACGAGCAATAATTCGATTTTTTATGAAAAATTTAAAAGTGATGTAGAAACACATCTGTGTTGATTTTCGACTTCTCCTAAGTAATGCTACCTTGCCAGCTGCTCTATTCGCCCGATACGAGCATCAATTCGATTTTCATGAAAAATTTAAAAGTGATGTAGAAACACATCTGTGTTGATTTCCGACTTTTCCTGAGTAATGCTACCTTGCTAGCTGTTCTATTCGCCCGATACGAGCAATAATTCGATTTTTATAAAAAAATTAAAAGTGATGTAGAAACACATCTGTGTTGATTGCCGATTTTTCCTGAGTAATGCTACCTTGCTAGCTGCTCTATGCTCACGATACGAGCAATAATTCGATTTTTATGAAAAATTTAAAAGTGGTGTAAAAACACATCTGTGTTGATTTCCGACTTTTCCAGAGTAATGCTACTTTGCTAGCTGCTCTATGCGCTCGATACGAGCAATAATTCGATTTTTATGAAAAATTTAAAAGAGATGTAGCAACGCATATTTGTTGATTTTCGACTTTTCCTAAGTAATGCCACCTTGCTAGCTGCCCTATGCGCCCGATACGAGTAAAAATTGGATTTCTATGAAAAATTTAAAAAGCATGTAGAAACTCTTCTGTGTTGATTTCTGACTTTTCCTAAGTAATGCTACCTTGCTAGCTGTTCTATTCGCCCGATATGAGCATCAATTCGATTTTTATGAAAAATTTAAAAGTGATGTAGAAACACATCTGTGTTGATTTCCGACTTTTCCTGAGTAATGCTACCTTGCTAGCTGCTCTATTCGCCCGATACGAGCAATAATTCGATTTTGATGAAAAATTTAAAAGTGATGTAGAAACACATCTGTGTTGATTTCTGACTTTTCCTGAGTAATGCTACCTTGCTAGCTGCTCTATGCGCACGATACGAGCAATAATTCGATTTTTATGAAAAATTTAAAAGTGATGTAAAAACACATCTGTGTTGATTTCCGACATTTCCTGAGTAATGCTACCTTGCCAGCTGCTCTATTCGCACGATACGAGCATCAAATCGATTTTTATGAAAAATTTAAAAGTGATGTAGAAACACACCTGTGTTGATTTTCGACTTCTCCTAAGTAAATAATACCTTGCCAGCTGCTCTATTCGCCCGATACGAGCCACAATTCGATTTTTATGAACAATTTAAAAGTGATGTAGAAACACACCTGTGGTGATTTTCGACTTCTCCTAAGTAATGATACCTTGCCAGCTGCTCTATTCGCCCGATACGAGCCACAATTCGATTTTTATGAAAAATTTAAAAGTGATATAGAAACACATCTGTTTTTATAAAAAAAAGAGTTTCTACATGATTTTTAAATTTTTCATAAAAATCGAATTGTTGCTCGTATCGGGCGAATAGAGCACCTAGCAAGGTAGCATTACTTAGCAAAAGTCAGAAATCAACACAGAAGAGTTTCTATATCACTTTTAAATTTTTCATAAAAATCGAATTATTGCTCGTATCGAGCGCATAGAGCAGCTAGCAAGGTAGCATTACTCAGGAAAAGTCAGAAATCAACACAGAAGAGTTTCTACATGCTTTTTTAATTTTTCATAGAAATTCAATTTTTACTCGTATCGGGCGCATAGGGCAGCTAGCAAGGTAGCATTACTTAGGAAAAGTCGAAAATCAACAAATATGCGTTTCTACATCACTTTTAAATTTTTCATAAAAATCGAATTATTGCTCGTATCGAGCGCATAGAGCAGCTAGCAAAGTAGCATTACTCAGGAAAAGTCGGAAATCAACACAGATGTGTTTCTACATCACTTTTAAATTTTTCATAAAAATCGATTTGATGCTCGTATCGGGCGAATAGAGCAGCTGGCAAGGTAGCATTACTCAGGAAAAGTCGGAAATCAACACAGACGTGTTTTTACATCACTTTTAAATTTTTCATAAAAATCGAATTATTGCTCGTATCGAGCGCATAGAGCAGCTAGCAAAGTAGCATTACTCAGGAAAAGTCGGAAATCAACACAGATGTGTTTCTACATCACTTTTAATTTTTTTATAAAAATCGAATTATTGCTCGTATCGGGCGAATAGAGCAGCTAGCAAGGTAGCATTACTCAGGAAAAGTCGGAAATCAACACAGATGTGTTTCTACATCACTTTTAAATTTTTCATAAAAATCGATTTGATGCTCGTATCGGGCGAATAGAGCAGCTAGCAAGGTAGCATTACTCAGGAAAAGTCGGAAATCAACACAGATGTGTTTTTACATCACTTTTAAATTTTTCATAAAAATCGAATTATTGCTCGTATCGTGCGCGTAGAGCAGCTAGCAAGGTAGCATTACTCAGGAAAAGTCGGAAATCAACACAGATGTGTTTCTACATCTTTTTTAAATTTTTCATAAAAATCGAATTATTACTCGTATCGGGCGAATAGAGCAGCTAGCAAGGTAGCATTAATCAGGAAAAGTCGGAAATCAACACAGATGTGTTTCTACATCACTTTTAAATTTTTCATAAAAAATCGAATTATTGCTCGTATCGAGCGCATAGAGCAGCTAGCAAGGTAGCATTACTTAGGAAAAGTCAGAAATCAACACAGAAGAGTTTCTACATGATTTTTAAATTTTTCATAGAAATCCAATTTTTACTCGAATCGGGCGTATAGAGCAGCTAGCAAGGTAGCATTACTTAGGAAAAGTCGGAAATCAACACAGATGTGTTTCTACATCACTTTTAAATTTTTCATAAAAATCGATTTGATGCTCGTATCGGGCGAATAGAGCAGCTAGCAAGGTAGCATTACTCAGGAAAAGTCGGAAATCAACACAGATGTGTTTTTACATCACTTTTAAATTTTTCATAAAAATCGAATTATTGCTCGTATCGTGCGCGTAGAGCAGCTAGCAAGGTAGCATTACTCAGGAAAAGTCGGAAATCAACACAGATGTGTTTCTACATCTTTTTTAAATTTTTCATAAAAATCGAATTATTACTCGTATCGGGCGAATAGAGCAGCTAGCAAGGTAGCATTAATCAGGAAAAGTCGGAAATCAACACAGATGTGTTTCTACATCACTTTTAAATTTTTCATAAAAAATCGAATTATTGCTCGTATCGAGCGCATAGAGCAGCTAGCAAGGTAGCATTACTTAGGAAAAGTCAGAAATCAACACAGAAGAGTTTCTACATGATTTTTAAATTTTTCATAGAAATCCAATTTTTACTCGAATCGGGCGTATAGAGCAGCTAGCAAGGTAGCATTACTTAGGAAAAGTCGGAAATCAACACAGATGTGTTTCTATATCACTTTTAAATTTTTCATAAAAATCGAATTGTGGCTCGTATCGGGCGAATAGAGCAGCTGGCAAGGTATCATTAATTAGGAGAAGTCGAAAATCACCACAGGTGTGTTTCTACATCACTTTTAAATTTTTCATAAAAATCGAATTGTTGCTCGTATCGGGCAAATAGAGCAGCTAGCAAGGTAGCATTACTCAGGAAAAGTCGGAAATCAACACAGATGTGTTTCTATATCACTTTTAAATTTTTCATAAAATTCGAATTGTGGCTCGTATCGGGCGAATAGAGCAGCTGGCAAGGTATCATTTACTTAGGAGAAGTCGAAAATCAACACAGGTGTGTTTCTACATCACTTTTAAATTTTTCATAAAAATCGAATTGTTGCTCGTATCTGGCAAATAGAGCAGCTAGCAAGGGTAGCATTACTTAGGAAAAGTCAGAAATCAACACAGAAGAGTTTCTACATGATTTTTAAATTTTTCATAAAAATCGAATTGTTGCTCGTATCGGGCGAATAGAGCACCTAGCAAGGTAGCATTACTTAGCAAAAGTCAGAAATCAACACAGAAGAGTTTCTATATCACTTTTAAATTTTTCATAAAAATCGAATTGATGCTCGTATCGGGCGAATAGAACAGCTAGCAAGGTAGCATTACTTAGGAAAAGTCAGAAATCAACACAGAAGAGTTTCTACATCACTTTTAAATTTTTCATAAAAATCGATTTGATGCTCGTATCGGGCGAATAGAGCAGCTGGCAAGGTAGCATTACTCAGGAAATGTCGGAAATCAACACAGATGAAATTGAACTTTTGAAAATCATCAACTCATCACCAAGTAAAACCAGTCGGTTGGATCCTATATCAACATGGTACCTCAAAGACAACCTGCCTCAACTTCTTCCTGTGCTTGCTGATATTGTAAATGTCTCTCTTTCTACCGGAGTCTTTCCCAAAGGAGCTCATTCTGCAATTATAAGGCCTCTACTGAAAAAGCCAACTCTTGATCAAAATACGCTGAAGAACTACAGACCTGTTGCCAATATAACTTTTGTTGGTAAATTAATTGAAAAGATCGCATGTTCACGTCTCACAGAACATATGGATTTGAACAATCTTGCAGACCCTTACCAATCTGCATACAGAGCACTACACAGTACTGAATCAGCACTTCTAAAAGTGAAAAATGACATCATGTTTTCACTAGATGCTAATAGAGCTGTTCTTCTTGTGTTATTAGACTTATCAGCTGCATTTGACACGATTGACCACGACATTTTAATTTCACGTCTTTCTGAACGGATTTGTGTCAAAGGAACTGCATTAAATTGGTTTCGTTCCTATCTAAATGATTGGTCTACCCAAGTGGATATAGCTGGTGAACTTTCAGATCCAATCATCTCGCAGTTTGGTTTGCCACAAGGCTCTGTAGTCGGACCTGTTGGATATTCTGTTTATACCCTTCCAGTTGGTGACATTGCAAATCATCATAATGTGTCTCATCATAAGTATGCCGATGATACGCAGTTATACATATCATTTGATCCCAAAGTGCCGGGTGACCTTAACAGTGCAATAACTCGACTCCAAAAGTGTATATTTGATATTAAGAACTGGATGACTGCAAACAAATTAAAGATAAATGATAGCAAAACAGAGTTCTTTATTGCCGCATCTACATACAATCGCAAACACCATCTGCCATCTGATATAACTCTTTCTATTGGAAATGAAAACATTCAACCTGTGAAGACCGTAAGGAATTTAGGCGCCTTCTTTGATTCACAAATGACCATGTCATCACATATCACAAATGTCAGCAAAACGGTTACTTTCCATTTACGAAATATCGGCAGAATCAGGAAATATATTGATCAACCTACATGTCAACATGCTGTACGTTCATTGATACTCTCACGTCTCGATTATTGTAATGGCCTTCTCTCTTCGCTACCATCTACTTACATCATTCGCCTGCAACGTTTGCAAAACTGGGCTGCACGTCTTGTATTTGAAGTCGACCGAAAACATTCGCCTGGACCACTTTTAAAATCACTGCATTGGCTTCCAATACGCCAAAGGATCATCTTTAAATTACTTCTGTGTGTTTATAAATGTCTTCATAACCAAGGACCAATCTACTTGTCAAATTGTTTATCATTATATGTTCCAAAGAGACCACTCCGATCTTCTAATGACTATCTACGTCTTCAATACCCTATCACTAGAGTTCTAGCTGGTGATAGAACTTTCACAGTTTGTGCGTCAAAAGAGTGGAATAAGCTACCTATCTGTATTAGACAATCATCATCTACAAGTGTGTTCAAAAAAGCTCTTAAAACTCATTTGTTCCCTTAAACAGTTTTTCTGTTTATATTTTGTTTCTAATCTATTTTGTAATTGCTATAATATATTGTACGTACTATGCTCATGTTACACTCACATTTTGTAGTTTAAGTTGTAATTTTAAGGTTTTATCTTGTAAGCGCTCTGAGCCTTTTGGAAATGGCGCAATTAATGCTTTCTGTATTGTATTGTATTGTATTTACATCACTTTTAAATTTTTCATAAAAATCGAATTATTGCTCGTATCGTGCGCATAGAGCAGCTAGCAAGGTAGCATTACTCAGGAAAAGTCGGAAATCAACACAGATGTGTTTCTACATCACTTTTAAATTTTTCATAAAAATCGAATTATTGCTCGTATCGGGCGAATAGAGCAGCTAGCAAGGTAGCATTACTCAGCAAAAGTCAGAAATCAACACAGAAGAGTTTCTATATCACTTTTAAATTTTTCATAAAAATCGAATTGATGCTCGTATCGGGCGAATAGAACAGCTAGCAAGGTAGCATTACTTAGGAAAAGTCAGAAATCAACACAGAAGAGTTTCTACATGCTTTTTAAATTTTTCATAGAAATCCAATTTTTACTCGTATCGGGCGCATAGGGCAGCTAGCAAGGTGGCATTACTTAGGAAAAGTCGAAAATCAACAAATATGCGTTGCTACATCTCTTTTAAATTTTTCATAAAAATCGAATTATTGCTCGTATCGAGCGCATAGAGCAGCTAGCAAAGTAGCATTACTCAGGAAAAGTCGGAAATCAACACAAATGTGTTTTTACACCACTTTTAAATTTTTCATAAAAATCGAATTATTGCTCGTATCGTGAGCATAGAGCAGCTAGCAAGGTAGCATTACTCAGGAAAAATCGGCAATCAACACAGATGTGTTTCTACATCACTTTTAATTTTTTTATAAAAATCGAATTATTGCTCGTATCGGGCGAATAGAACAGCTAGCAAGGTAGCATTACTCAGGAAAAGTCGGAAATCAACACAGATGTGTTTCTACATCACTTTTAAATTTTTCATAAAAATCGAATTGATGCTCGTATCGGGCGAATAGAGCAGCTGGCAAGGTAGCATTACTTAGGAGAAGTCGAAAATCAACACAGATGTGTTTCTACATCACTTTTAAATTTTTCATAAAAAATCGAATTATTGCTCGTATCGAGCGCATAGAGCAGCTAGCAAGGTAGCATTACTTAGGAAAAGTCAGAAATCAACACAGAAGACATGATTTTTTAATTTTTCATAGAAATCCAATTTTTACTCGTATCGGGCGCATAGACATGATAGAGCAGCTAGCAAGGTAGCATTACTTAGGAAAAGTCGGAAATCAACACAGATGTGTTTCTATATCACTTTTAAATTTTTCATAAAAATCGAATTGTGGCTCGTATCGGGCGAATAGAGCAGCTGGCAAGGTATCATTTACTTAGGAGAAGTCGAAAATCAACACAGGTGTGTTTCTACATCACTTTTAAATTTTTCATAAAAATCGAATTGTTGCTCGTATCTGGCAAATAGAGCAGCTAGCAAGGGTAGCATTACTTAGGAAAAGTCAGAAATCAACACAGAAGAGTTTCTACATGATTTTTAAATTTTTCATAAAAATCGAATTGTTGCTCGTATCGGGCGAATAGAGCACCTAGCAAGGTAGCATTACTTAGCAAAAGTCAGAAATCAACACAGAAGAGTTTCTATATCACTTTTAAATTTTTCATAAAAATCGAATTATTGCTCGTATCGAGCGCATAGAGCAGCTAGCAAGGTAGCATTACTCAGGAAAAGTCGGAAATCAACACAGATGTGTTTCTACATCACTTTTAAATTTTTCATAAAAATCGAATTGATGCTCATATCGGGCGAATAGAACAGCTAGCAAGGTAGCATTACTTAGGAAAAGTCAGAAATCAACACAGAAGAGTTTCTACATGCTTTTTTAATTTTTCATATATAGAAATCCAATTTTTACTCGTTTCGGGCGCATAGGGCAGCTAGCAAGGTAGCATTACTTAGGAAAAGTCGAAAATCAACAAATATGCGTTTCTACATCACTTTTAAATTTTTCATAAAAATCGAATTATTGCTCGTATCGAGCGCATAGAGCAGCTAGCAAAGTAGCATTACTCAGGAAAAGTCGGAAATCAACACAGATGTGTTTCTATATCACTTTTAAATTTTTCATAAAAATCGAATTGTGGCTCGTATCGGGCGAATAGAGCAGCTGGCAAGGTATCATTTACTTAGGAGAAGTCGAAAATCAACACAGGTGTGTTTCTACATCACTTTTAAATTTTTCATAAAAATCGAATTGTTGCTCGTATCTGGCAAATAGAGCAACTAGCAAGGGTAGCATTACTTAGGAAAAGTCAGAAATCAACACAGAAGAGTTTCTACATGATTTTTAAATTTTTCATAAAAATCGAATTGTTGCTCGTATCGGGCGAATAGAGCACCTAGCAAGGTAGCATTACTTAGCAAAAGTCAGAAATCAACACAGAAGAGTTTCTATATCACTTTTAAATTTTTCATAAAAATCGAATTATTGCTCGTATCGAGCGCATAGAGCAGCTAGCAAGGTAGCATTACTCAGGAAAAGTCGGAAATCAACACAGATGTGTTTCTACATCACTTTTAAATTTTTCATAAAAATCGAATTGATGCTCATATCGGGCGAATAGAACAGCTAGCAAGGTAGCATTACTTAGGAAAAGTCAGAAATCAACACAGAAGAGTTTCTACATGCTTTTTTAATTTTTCATATATAGAAATCCAATTTTTACTCGTATCGGGCGCATAGGGCAGCTAGCAAGGTAGCATTACTTAGGAAAAGTCGAAAATCAACAAATATGCGTTTCTACATCACTTTTAAATTTTTCATAAAAATCGAATTATTGCTCGTATCGAGCGCATAGAGCAGCTAGCAAAGTAGCATTACTCAGGAAAAGTCGGAAATCAACACAGATGTGTTTCTATATCACTTTTAAATTTTTCATAAAAATCGAATTGTGGCTCGTATCGGGCGAATAGAGCAGCTGGCAAGGTATCATTTACTTAGGAGAAGTCGAAAATCAACACAGGTGTGTTTCTACATCACTTTTAAATTTTTCATAAAAATCGAATTGTTGCTCGTATCTGGCAAATAGAGCAACTAGCAAGGGTAGCATTACTTAGGAAAAGTCAGAAATCAACACAGAAGAGTTTCTACATGATTTTTAAATTTTTCATAAAAATCGAATTGTTGCTCGTATCGGGCGAATAGAGCACCTAGCAAGGTAGCATTACTTAGCAAAAGTCAGAAATCAACACAGAAGAGTTTCTATATCACTTTTAAATTTTTCATAAAAATCGAATTATTGCTCGTATCGAGCGCATAGAGCAGCTAGCAAGGTAGCATTACTCAGGAAAAGTCAGAAATCAACACAGAAGAGTTTCTACATGCTTTTTTAATTTTTCATAGAAATTCAATTTTTACTCGTATCGGGCGCATAGGGCAGCTAGCAAGGTAGCATTACTTAGGAAAAGTCGAAAATCAACAAATATGCGTTTCTACATCACTTTTAAATTTTTCATAAAAATCGAATTATTGCTCGTATCGAGCGCATAGAGCAGCTAGCAAAGTAGCATTACTCAGGAAAAGTCGGAAATCAACACAGATGTGTTTCTACATCACTTTTAAATTTTTCATACAAATCGATTTGATGCTCGTATCGGGCGAATAGAGCAGCTAGCAAGGTAGCATTACTCAGGAAAAGTCGGAAATCAACACAGATGTGTTTTTACATCACTTTTAAATTTTTCATAAAAATCGAATTATTGCTCGTATCGTGCGCGTAGAGCAGCTAGCAAGGTAGCATTACTCAGGAAAAGTCGGAAATCAACACAGATGTGTTTCTACATCTTTTTTAAATTTTTCATAAAAATCGAATTATTACTCGTATCGGGCGAATAGAGCAGCTAGCAAGGTAGCATTAATCAGGAAAAGTCGGAAATCAACACAGATGTGTTTCTACATCACTTTTAAATTTTTCATAAAAAATCGAATTATTGCTCGTATCGAGCGCATAGAGCAGCTAGCAAGGTAGCATTACTTAGGAAAAGTCAGAAATCAACACAGAAGAGTTTCTACATGATTTTTAAATTTTTCATAGAAATCCAATTTTTACTCGAATCGGGCGTATAGAGCAGCTAGCAAGGTAGCATTACTTAGGAAAAGTCGGAAATCAACACAGATGTGTTTCTATATCACTTTTAAATTTTTCATAAAAATCGAATTGTGGCTCGTATCGGGCGAATAGAGCAGCTGGCAAGGTATCATTAATTAGGAGAAGTCGAAAATCACCACAGGTGTGTTTCTACATCACTTTTAAATTTTTCATAAAAATCGAATTGTTGCTCGTATCGGGCAAATAGAGCAGCTAGCAAGGTAGCATTACTCAGGAAAAGTCGGAAATCAACACAGATGTGTTTCTATATCACTTTTAAATTTTTCATAAAATTCGAATTGTGGCTCGTATCGGGCGAATAGAGCAGCTGGCAAGGTATCATTTACTTAGGAGAAGTCGAAAATCAACACAGGTGTGTTTCTACATCACTTTTAAATTTTTCATAAAAATCGAATTGTTGCTCGTATCTGGCAAATAGAGCAGCTAGCAAGGGTAGCATTACTTAGGAAAAGTCAGAAATCAACACAGAAGAGTTTCTACATGATTTTTAAATTTTTCATAAAAATCGAATTGTTGCTCGTATCGGGCGAATAGAGCACCTAGCAAGGTAGCATTTCTTAGCAAAAGTCAGAAATCAACACAGAAGAGTTTCTATATCACTTTTAAATTTTTCATAAAAATCGAATTGATGCTCGTATCGGGCGAATAGAACAGCTAGCAAGGTAGCATTACTTAGGAAAAGTCAGAAATCAACACAGAAGAGTTTCTACATCACTTTTAAATTTTTCATAAAAATCGATTTGATGCTCGTATCGGGCGAATAGAGCAGCTGGCAAGGTAGCATTACTCAAGAAATGTCGGAAATCAACACAGATGTGTTTTTACATCACTTTTAAATTTTTCATAAAAATCGAATTATTGCTCGTATCGTGCGCATAGAGCAGCTAGCAAGGTAGCATTACTCAGGAAAAGTCGGAAATCAACACAGATGTGTTTCTACATCACTTTTAAATTTTTCATAAAAATCGAATTATTGCTCGTATCGGGCGAATAGAGCAGCTAGCAAGGTAGCATTACTCAGCAAAAGTCAGAAATCAACACAGAAGAGTTTCTATATCACTTTTAAATTTTTCATAAAAATCGAATTGATGCTCGTATCGGGCGAATAGAACAGCTAGCAAGGTAGCATTACTTAGGAAAAGTCAGAAATCAACACAGAAGAGTTTCTACATGCTTTTTAAATTTTTCATAGAAATCCAATTTTTACTCGTATCGGGCGCATAGGGCAGCTAGCAAGGTGGCATTACTTAGGAAAAGTCGAAAATCAACAAATATGCGTTGCTACATCTCTTTTAAATTTTTCATAAAAATCGAATTATTGCTCGTATCGAGCGCATAGAGCAGCTAGCAAAGTAGCATTACTCAGGAAAAGTCGGAAATCAACACAAATGTGTTTTTACACCACTTTTAAATTTTTCATAAAAATCGAATTATTGCTCGTATCGTGAGCATAGAGCAGCTAGCAAGGTAGCATTACTCAGGAAAAATCGGCAATCAACACAGATGTGTTTCTACATCACTTTTAAATTTTTTATAAAAATCGAATTATTGCTCGTATCGGGCGAATAGAACAGCTAGCAAGGTAGCATTACTCAGGAAAAGTCGGAAATCAACACAGATGTGTTTCTACATCACTTTTAAATTTTTCATAAAAATCGAATTGATGCTCGTATCGGGCGAATAGAGCAGCTGGCAAGGTAGCATTACTTAGGAGAAGTCGAAAATCAACACAGATGTGTTTCTACATCACTTTTAAATTTTTCATAAAAAATCGAATTATTGCTCGTATCGAGCGCATAGAGCAGCTAGCAAGGTAGCATTACTTAGGAAAAGTCAGAAATCAACACAGAAGACATGATTTTTTAATTTTTCATAGAAATCCAATTTTTACTCGTATCGGGCGCATAGACATGATAGAGCAGCTAGCAAGGTAGCATTACTTAGGAAAAGTCGGAAATCAACACAGATGTGTTTCTATATCACTTTTAAATTTTTCATAAAAATCGAATTGTGGCTCGTATCGGGCGAATAGAGCAGCTGGCAAGGTATCATTTACTTAGGAGAAGTCGAAAATCAACACAGGTGTGTTTCTACATCACTTTTAAATTTTTCATAAAAATCGAATTGTTGCTCGTATCTGGCAAATAGAGCAGCTAGCAAGGGTAGCATTACTTAGGAAAAGTCAGAAATCAACACAGAAGAGTTTCTACATGATTTTTAAATTTTTCATAAAAATCGAATTATTGCTCGTATCGTGCGCGTAGAGCAGCTAGCAAGGTAGCATTACTCAGGAAAAGTCGGAAATCAACACAGATGTGTTTCTACATCTTTTTTAAATTTTTCATAAAAATCGAATTATTACTCGTATCGGGCGAATAGAGCAGCTAGCAAGGTAGCATTAATCAGGAAAAGTCGGAAATCAACACAGATGTGTTTCTACATCACTTTTAAATTTTTCATAAAAAATCGAATTATTGCTCGTATCGAGCGCATAGAGCAGCTAGCAAGGTAGCATTACTTAGGAAAAGTCAGAAATCAACACAGAAGAGTTTCTACATGATTTTTAAAATTTTCATAGAAATCCAATTTTTACTCGAATCGGGCGTATAGAGCAGCTAGCAAGGTAGCATTACTTAGGAAAAGTCGGAAATCAACACAGATGTGTTTCTATATCACTTTTAAATTTTTCATAAAAATCGAATTGTGGCTCGTATCGGGCGAATAGAGCAGCTGGCAAGGTATCATTAATTAGGAGAAGTCGAAAATCACCACAGGTGTGTTTCTACATCACTTTTAAATTTTTCATAAAAATCGAATTGTTGCTCGTATCGGGCAAATAGAGCAGCTAGCAAGGTAGCATTACTCAGGAAAAGTCGGAAATCAACACAGATGTGTTTCTATATCACTTTTAAATTTTTCATAAAATTCGAATTGTGGCTCGTATCGGGCGAATAGAGCAGCTGGCAAGGTATCATTTACTTAGGAGAAGTCGAAAATCAACACAGGTGTGTTTCTACATCACTTTTAAATTTTTCATAAAAATCGAATTGTTGCTCGTATCTGGCAAATAGAGCAGCTAGCAAGGGTAGCATTACTTAGGAAAAGTCAGAAATCAACACAGAAGAGTTTCTACATGATTTTTAAATTTTTCATAAAAATCGAATTGTTGCTCGTATCGGGCGAATAGAGCACCTAGCAAGGTAGCATTTCTTAGCAAAAGTCAGAAATCAACACAGAAGAGTTTCTATATCACTTTTAAATTTTTCATAAAAATCGAATTGATGCTCGTATCGGGCGAATAGAACAGCTAGCAAGGTAGCATTACTTAGGAAAAGTCAGAAATCAACACAGAAGAGTTTCTACATCACTTTTAAATTTTTCATAAAAATCGATTTGATGCTCGTATCGGGCGAATAGAGCAGCTGGCAAGGTAGCATTACTCAGGAAATGTCGGAAATCAACACAGATGTGTTTTTACATCACTTTTAAATTTTTCATAAAAATCGAATTATTGCTCGTATCGTGCGCATAGAGCAGCTAGCAAGGTAGCATTACTCAGGAAAAGTCGGAAATCAACACAGATGTGTTTCTACATCACTTTTAAATTTTTCATAAAAATCGAATTAATGCTCGTATCGGGCGAATAGAGCAGCTAGCAAGGTAGCATTACTCAGCAAAAGTCAGAAATCAACACAGAAGAGTTTCTATATCACTTTTAAATTTTTCATAAAAATCGAATTGATGCTCGTATCGGGCGAATAGAACAGCTAGCAAGGTAGCATTACTTAGGAAAAGTCAGAAATCAACACAGAAGAGTTTCTACATGCTTTTTAAATTTTTCATAGAAATCCAATTTTTACTCGTATCGGGCGCATAGGGCAGCTAGCAAGGTGGCATTACTTAGGAAAAGTCGAAAATCAACACAGATGTGTTTCTATATCACTTTTAAATTTTTCATAAAATTCGAATTGTGGCTCGTATCGGGCGAATAGAGCAGCTGGCAAGGTATCATTTACTTAGGAGAAGTCGAAAATCAACACAGGTGTGTTTCTACATCACTTTTAAATTTTTCATAAAAATCGAATTGTTGCTCGTATCTGGCAAATAGAGCAGCTAGCAAGGGTAGCATTACTTAGGAAAAGTCAGAAATCAACACAGAAGAGTTTCTACATGATTTTTAAATTTTTCATAAAAATCGAATTGTTGCTCGTATCGGGCGCATAGGGCAGCTAGCAAGGTAGCATTACCTAGGAAAAGTCGAAAATCAACAAATATGCGTTTCTACATCACTTTTAAATTTTTCATAAAAATCGAATTATTGCTCGTATCGAGCGCACTTTTAAATTTTTCATAAAAATCGAATTGTTGCTCGTATCTGGCAAATAGAGCAGCTAGCAAGGGTAGCATTACTTAGGAAAAGTCAGAAATCAACACAGAAGAGTTTCTACATGATTTTTAAATTTTTCATAAAAATCGAATTATTGCTCGTATCGTGCGCATAGAGCATCTAGCAAGGTAGCATTACTCAGGAAAAGTCGGAAATCAACACAGATGTGTTTTTACATCACTTTTAAATTTTTCATAAAAATCGAATTATTGCTTGTATCGTGCGCATAGAGCAGCTAGCAAGGTAGCATTACTCAGGAAAAGTCGGAAATCAACACAGATGTGTTTCTACATCACTTTTAAATTTTTCATAAAAATCGAATTGATGCTCATATCGGGCGAATAGAACAGCTAGCAAGGTAGCATTACTTAGGAAAAGTCAGAAATCAACACAGAAGAGTTTCTACATGCTTTTTAAATTTTTCATAGAAATCCAATTTTTAAATTTTTCATAGAAATCCAATTTTTACTCGTATCGGGCGCATAGGGCAGCTAGCAAGGTAGCATTACTTAGGAAAAGTCAGAAATCAACACAGAAGAGTTTCTACATGATTTTTAAATTTTTCATAAAAATCGAATTATTGCTCGTATCGTGCGCATAGAGCAGCTAGCAAGGTAGCATTACCCAGGAAAAATCGGAAATCAACACAGATGTGTTTCTACATCACTTTTAAATTTTTCATAAAAATCGAATTATTGCTCGTATCGTGCGAATAGAACAGCTAGCAAGGTAGCATTACTCAGGAAAAGTCGGGAATCAACACAGATGTGTTTCTACATCTCTTTTAAATTTTTCATAAAAATCGAATTACTGCTCGTATCGTTCGCATAGAGCAGCTAGCAAGGTAGCATTACTCAGGAAAAATCGGAAATCACCACAGGTGTGTTTCTACATCACTTTTAAATTTTTCATAAAAATCGAATTTATGCTCATATCGGGCGAATAGAACAGCTAGCATGGTAGCATTACTTAGGAAAAGTCAGAAATCAACACAGAAGTGTTTTTACATCACTTTTAAATTTTTCATAATAATCGAATTATTGCTCGTATCGTGCGCATAGAGCAGCTAGCAAGGTAGCATTACTTAGGAAAAGTCAGAAATCAACACATAAGAGTTTCTACATGCTTTTTAAATTATTCATAGAAATCCAATTTTTACTCGTATCGGGCGCATAGGGCAGCTAGCAAGGTAGCATTACTTAAGAAAAGTCGAAAATCAACAAATATGCGTTTCTACATCACTTTTAAATTTTTCATAAAACTCGAATTATTGCTCGTATCGAGCGCACTTTTAAATTTTTCATAAAAATCGAATTGTTGCTCGTATCTGGCAAATAGAGCAGCTAGCAAGGGTAGCATTACTTAGGAAAAGTCAGAAATCAACACAGAAGAGTTTCTACATGATTTTTAAATTTTTCATAAAAATCGAATTATTGCTCATATCGTGCGCATAGAGCAGCTAGCAAGGTAGCATTACTCAGGAAAAATCGGAAATCACCACAGATGTGTTTCTACATCACTTTTAAATTTTTCATAAAAATCGAATTATTGCTCGTATCGGGCGAATAGAACAGCTAGCATGGTAGCATTACTTAGGAAAAGTCAGAAATCAACACAGAAGTGTTTTTACATCACTTTTAAATTTTTCATAATAATCGAATTATTGCTCGTATCGTGCGCATAGAGCAGCTAGCAAGGTAGCATTACCTAGGAAAAGTCGAAAATCAACAAATATGCGTTTCTACATCACTTTTAAATTTTTCATAAAAATCAAATTATTGCTCGTATCGTGCGAATAGAACAGCTAGCAAGGTAGCATTACTCAGGAAAAGTCGGAAATCAACACAGATGTGTTTCTACATCACTTTTAAATTTTTCAACACAGTAGTGTTTTTACATCACTTTTAAATTTTTCATCAAAATCGAATTATTGCTCGTATCGGGCGAATAGAGCAGCTAGCAAGGTAGCATTACTCAGGAAAAGTCGGAAATCAACACAGATGTGTTTTTACATCACTTTTAAATTTTTCATAAAAATCGAATTGATGCTCATATCGGGCGAATAGAACAACTAGCAAGGTAGCATTACTTAGAAAAAGTCAGAAATCAACACAGAAGAGTTTCTACATGCTTTTTAAATTTTTCATAGAAATCCAATTTTTACTCGTATAGGGCAGCTAGCAAGATAGCATTACCTAGGAAAAGTCGAAAATCAACAAATATGCGTTTCTACATCACTTTTACATTTTTCATAAAAATCGAATTATTGCTCGTATCGAGCGCACTTTTAAATTTTTCATAAAAATCGAATTGTTGCTCGTATCTGGCAAATAGAGCAGCTAGCAAGGGTAGCATTACTTAGGAAAAGTCAGAAATCAACACAGAAGAGTTTCTACATGATTTTTAAATTTTTCATAAAAATCGAATTATTGCTCGTATCGTGCGCATAGAGCAGCTAGCAAGGTAGCATTACCCAGGAAAAATCGGAAATCAACACAGATGTGTTTCTACATCACTTTTAAATTTTTCATAAAAATCGAATTATTGCTCGTATCGTGCGAATAGAACAGCTAGCAAGGTAGCATTACTCAGGAAAAGTCGGGAATCAACACAGATATGTTTCTACATCACTTTTAAATTTTTCATAAAAATCGAATTACTGCTCGTATCGTGCGCATAGAGCAGCTAGCAAGGTAGCATTACTCAGGAAAAATCGGAAATCACCACAGGTGTGTTTCTACATCACTTTTAAATTTTTCATAAAAATCGAATTTATGCTCATATCGGGCGAATAGAACAGCTAGCATGGTAGCATTACTTAGGAAAAGTCAGAAATCAACACAGAAGTGTTTTTACATCACTTTTAAATTTTTCATAATAATCGAATTATTGCTCGTATCGTGCGCATAGAGCAGCTAGCAAGGTAGCATTACTTAGCAAAAGTCAGAAATCAACACATAAGAGTTTCTACATGCTTTTTAAATTTTTCATAGAAATCCAATTTTTACTCGTATCGGGCGCATAGGGCAGCTAGCAAGGTAGCATTACTTAAGAAAAGTCGAAAATCAACAAATATGCGTTTCTACATCACTTTTAAATTTTTCATAAAAATCGAATTATTGCTCGTATCGAGCGCACTTTTAAATTTTTCATAAAAATCGAATTGTTGCTCGTATCTGGCAAATAGAGCAGCTAGCAAGGGTAGCATTACTTAGGAAAAGTCAGAAATCAACACAGAAGAGTTTCTACATGATTTTTAAATTTTTCATAAAAATCGAATTATTGCTCGTATCGTGCGCATAGAGCAGCTAGCAAGGTAGCATTACCCAGGAAAAATCGGAAATCAACACAGATGTGTTTCTACATCACTTTTAAATTTTTCATAAAAATCGAATTATTGCTCGTATCGTGCGAATAGAACAGCTAGCAAGGTAGCATTACTCAGGAAAAGTCGGGAATCAACACAGATATGTTTCTACATCACTTTTAAATTTTTCATAAAAATCGAATTACTGCTCGTATCGTGCGCATAGAGCAGCTAGCAAGGTAGCATTACTCAAGAAAAGTCGGAAATCAACACAGATGTGTTTTTACATCACTTTTTAATTTTTCATAAAAATCGAATTGATGCTCGTATCGTGCGCATAGAGCAGCTAGCAAGGTAGCATTACTCAGGAAAAGTCGGAAATCAACACAGATGTGTTTTTACATCACTTTTAAATTTTTCATAAAAATCGAATTGATGCTCATATCGGGCGAATAGAACAACTAGCAAGGTAGCATTACTTAGAAAAAGTCAGAAATCAACAGAGAAGAGTTTCTACATGCTTTTTAAATTTTTCATAGAAATCCAATTTTTACTCGTATCGGGCGCATAGGGCAGCTAGCAAGGTAGCATTACCTAGGAAAAGTCGAAAATCAACAAATATGCGTTTCTACATCACTTTTAAATTTTTCATAAAAATCGAATTATTGCTCGTATCGAGCGCACTTTTAAATTTTTCATAAAAATCGAATTGTTGCTCGTATCTGGCAAATAGAGCAGCTAGCAAGGGTAGCATTACTTAGGAAAAGTCAGAAATCAACACAGAAGAGTTTCTACATGATTTTTAAATTTTTCATAAAAATCGAATTATTGCTCGTATCGTGCGCATAGAGCATCTAGCAAGGTAGCATTACTCAGGAAAAGTCGGAAATCAACACAGATGTGTTTTTACATCACTTTTAAATTTTTCATAAAAATCGAATTATTGCTTGTATCGTGCGCATAGAGCAGCTAGCAAGGTAGCATTACTCAGGAAAAGTCGGAAATCAACACAGATGTGTTTCTACATCACTTTTAAATTTTTCATAAAAATCGAATTGATGCTCATATCGGGCGAATAGAACAGCTAGCAAGGTAGCATTACTTAGGAAAAGTCAGAAATCAACACAGAAGAGTTTCTACATGCTTTTTAAATTTTTCATAGAAATCCAATTTTTAAATTTTTCATAGAAATCCAATTTTTACTCGTATCGGGCGCATAGGGCAGCTAGCAAGGTAGCATTACTTAGGAAAAGTCGAAAATCAACAAATATGCGTTTCTACATCACTTTTAAATTTTTCATAAAAATCGAATTATTGTTCGAATCGAGCGCATAGAGCAGCTAGCAAAGTAGCATTACTCAGGAAAAGTCGGAAATCAACACAGATGTGTTTTTAGACCACTTTTAAATTTTTCATAAAAATCGAATTATTGCTCGTATCGTGCGCATAGAGCAGCTAGCAAGGTAGCATTACTCAGGAAAAATCGGAAATCAACACAGATGTGTTTCTACATCACTTTTAATTTTTTTTATTAAATCGAATTATTGCTCGTATCGTGCGCATAGAGCAGCTAGCAAGGTAGCATTACTCAGGAAAAGTCGGAAATCAACACAGATGTGTTTTTACATCACTTTTAAATTTTTCATAAAAATCGAATTATTGCTTGTATCGTGCGCATAGAGCAGCTAGCAAGGTAGCATTACTCAGGAAAAGTCGGAAATCAACACAGATGTGTTTCTACATCACTTTTAAATTTTTCATAAAAATCGAATTATTGCTCGTATCGGGCGAATAGAGCAGCTAGCAAGGAAGTATTACTCAGGAAAAGTCGGAAATCAACACAGATGTGTTTCTACATCACTTTTAAAATTTTCATAAAAATCGAATTGATGCTCATATCGGGCGAATAGAACAACTAGCAAGCATTACTTAGAAAAAGTCAGAAATCAACACAGAAGAGTTTCTACATGCTTTTTAAATTTTTCATAGAAATCAACAAAGATGTGTTTCTACATCACTTTTAATTTTTTTATAAAATCGAATTATTGCTCGTATCGGGCGAATAGAACAGCTATCAAGGTAGCATTACTCAGGAAAAGTCGGAAATCAACACAGATGTGTTTTTACATCACTTTTAAATTTTTCATAAAAATCGAATTATTGCTCGTATCGTGCGCATAGAGCAGCTAGCAAGGTAGCATTACTCAGGAAAAGTCGGAAATCAACACAGATGTGTTTTTACATCACTTTTAAATTTTTCATAAAAATCGAATTAATGCTCGTGTCGTGCGCATAGAGCAGCTAGCAAGGTAGCATTACTCAAGAAAAGTCGGAAATCAACACAGATGTGTTTTTACAACACTTTTTAATTTTTCATAAAAATCGAATTGATGCTCGTATCGTGCGCATAGAGCAGCTAGCAAGGTAGCATTACTCAGGAAAAGTCGGAAATCAACACAGATGTGTTTTTACATCACTTTTAAATTTTTCATAAAAATCGAATTGATGCTCATATCGGGCGAATAGAACAACTAGCAAGGTAGCATTACTTAGAAAAAGTCAGAAATCAACAGAGAAGAGTTTCTACATGCTTTTTAAATTTTTCATAGAAATCCAATTTTTACTCGTATCGGGCGCATAGGGCAGCTAGCAAGGTAGCATTACCTAGGAAAAGTCGAAAATCAACAAATATGCGTTTCTACATCACTTTTAAATTTTTCATAAAAATCGAATTTATGCTCATATCGGGCGAATAGAACAGCTAGCATGGTAGCATTACTTAGGAAAAGTCAGAAATCAACACAGAAGTGTTTTTACATCACTTTTAAATTTTTCATAATAATCGAATTATTGCTCGTATCGTGCGCATAGAGCAGCTAGCAAGGTAGCATTACTTAGGAAAAGTCAGAAATCAACACATAAGAGTTTCTACATGCTTTTTAAATTTTTCATAGAAATCCAATTTTTACTCGTATCGGGCGCATAGGGCAGCTAGCAAGGTAGCATTACTTAAGAAAAGTCGAAAATCAACAAATATGCGTTTCTACATCACTTTTAAATTTTTCATAAAACTCGAATTATTGCTCGTATCGAGCGCACTTTTAAATTTTTCATAAAAATCGAATTGTTGCTCGTATCTGGCAAATAGAGCAGCTAGCAAGGGTAGCATTACTTAGGAAAAGTCAGAAATCAACACAGAAGAGTTTCTACATGATTTTTAAATTTTTCATAAAAATCGAATTATTGCTCGTATCGTGCGCATAGAGCAGCTAGCAAGGTAGCATTACTCAGGAAAAATCGGAAATCACCACAGATGTGTTTCTACATCACTTTTAAATTTTTCATAAAAATCGAATTATTGCTCGTATCGGGCGAATAGAACAGCTAGCATGGTAGCATTACTTAGGAAAAGTCAGAAATCAACACAGAAGTGTTTTTACATCACTTTTAAATTTTTCATAATAATCGAATTATTGCTCGTATCGTGCGCATAGAGCAGCTAGCAAGGTAGCATTACCTAGGAAAAGTCGAAAATCAACAAATATGCGTTTCTACATCACTTTTAAATTTTTCATAAAAATCAAATTATTGCTCGTATCGTGCGAATAGAACAGCTAGCAAGACAGCATTACTCAGGAAAAGTCGGAAATCAACACAGATGTGTTTCTACATCACTTTTAAATTTTTCAACACAGTAGTGTTTTTACATCACTTTTAAATTTTTCATAAAAATCGAATTATTGCTCGTATCGGGCGAATAGAGCAGCTAGCAAGGTAGCATTACTCAGGAAAAGTCGGAAATCAACACAGATGTGTTTTTACATCACTTTTAAATTTTTCATAAAAATCGAATTGATGCTCATATCGGGCGAATAGAACAACTAGCAAGGTAGCATTACTTAGAAAAAGTCGGAAATCAACACAGATGTGTTTTTACATCACTTTTAAATGTTTCATAAAAATCGAATTGATGCTCATATCGGGCGAATAGAACAACTAGCAAGGTAGCATTACTTAGAAAAAGTCAGAAATCAACACAGAAGAGTTTCTACATGCTTTTTAAATTTTTCATAGAAATCCAATTTTTACTCGTATCGGGCGCATAGGGCAGCTAGCAAGATAGCATTACCTAGGAAAAGTCGAAAATCAACAAATATGCGTTTCTACATCACTTTTAAATTTTTCATAAAAATCGAATTATTGCTCGTATCGAGCGCACTTTTAAATTTTTCATAAAAATCGAATTGTTGCTCGTATCTGGCAAATAGAGCAGCTAGCAAGGGTAGCATTACTTAGGAAAAGTCAGAAATCAACACAGAAGAGTTTCTACATGATTTTTAAATTGTTCATAAAAATCGAATTATTGCTCGTATCGTGCGCATAGAGCAGCTAGCAAGGTAGCATTACCCAGGAAAAATCGGAAATCAACACAGATGTGTTTCTACATCACTTTTAAATTTTTCATAAAAATCGAATTATTGCTCGTATCGTGCGAATAGAACAGCTAGCAAGGTAGCATTACTCAGGAAAAGTCGGGAATCAACACAGATGTGTTTCTACATCACTTTTAAATTTTTCATAAAAATCGAATTACTGCTCGTATCGTGCGCATAGAGCAGCTAGCAAGGTAGCATTACTCAGGAAAAGTCAGAAATCAACACAGAAGAGTTTCTACATGATTTTTAAATTTTTCATAAAAATCGAATTATTGCTCGTATCGTGCGCATACAGCAGCTAGCAAGGTAGCATTACTTAGGAAAAGTCGAAAATCAACAAATATGCGTTTCTACATCACTTTTAAATTTTTCATAAAAATCGAATTATTGCTCGAATCGAGCGCATAGAGCAGCTAGCAAAGTAGCATTACTCAGGAAAAGTCGGAAATCAACACAGATGTGTTTTTACACCACTTTTAAATTTTTCATAAAAATCGAATTATTGCTCGAATCGAGCGCATAGAGCAGCTAGCAAAGTAGCATTACTCAGGAAAAGTCGGAAATCAACACAGATGTGTTTTTACACCACTTTTAAATTTTTCATAAAAATCGAATTATTGCTCGTATCGTGCGCATAGAGCAGCTAGCAAGGTAGCATTACTCAGGAAAAATCGGAAATCAACACAGATGTGTTTCTACATCACTTTTAATTTTTTTATAAAATCGAATTATTGCTCGTATCGTGCGCATAGAGCAGCTAGCAAGGTAGCATTACTCAGGAAAAATCGGAAATCAACAAAGATGTGTTTCTACATCACTTTTAATTTTTTTATAAAATCGAATTATTGCTCGTATCGGGCGAATAGAACAGCTATCAAGGTAGCATTACTCAGGAAAAGTCGGAAATCAACACAGATGTGTTTTTACATCACTTTTAAATTTTTCATAAAAATCGAATTATTGCTCGTATCGTGCGCATAGAGCAGCTAGCAAGGTAGCATTACTCAGGAAAAGTCGGAAATCAACACAGATGTGTTTTTACATCACTTTTAAATTTTTCATAAAAATCGAATTAATGCTCGTGTCGTGCGCATAGAGCAGCTAGCAAGGTAGCATTACTCAAGAAAAGTCGGAAATCACCACAGATGTGTTTTTACATCACTTTTTAATTTTTCATAAAAATCGAATTGATGCTCGTATCGTGCGCATAGAGCAGCTAGCAAGGTAGCATTACTCAGGAAAAGTCGGAAATCAACACAGATGTGTTTTTACATCACTTTTAAATTTTTCATAAAAATCGAATTGATGCTCATATCGGGCGAATAGAACAACTAGCAAGGTAGCATTACTTAGAAAAAGTCAGAAATCAACAGAGAAGAGTTTCTACATGCTTTTTAAATTTTTCATAGAAATCCAATTTTTACTCGTATCGGGCGCATAGGGCAGCTAGCAAGGTAGCATTACCTAGGAAAAGTCGAAAATCAACAAATATGCGTTTCTACATCACTTTTAAATTTTTCATAAAAATCGAATTATTGCTCGTATCGAGCGCACTTTTAAATTTTTCATAAAAATCGAATTGTTGCTCGTATCTGGCAAATAGAGCAGCTAGCAAGGGTAGCATTACTTAGGAAAAGTCAGAAATCAACACAGAAGAGTTTCTACATGATTTTTAAATTTTTCATAAAAATCGAATTATTGCTCGTATCGTGCGCATAGAGCAGCTAGCAAGGTAGCATTACCCAGGAAAAATCGGAAATCAACACAGATGTGTTTCTACATCACTTTTAAATTTTTCATAAAAATCGAATTATTGCTCGTATCGTGCGAATAGAACAGCTAGCAAGGTAGCATTACTCAGGAAAAGTCGGGAATCAACACAGATGTGTTTCTACATCACTTTTAAATTTTTCATAAAAATCGAATTACTGCTCGTATCGTGCGCATAGAGCAGCTAGCAAGGTAGCATTACTCAGGAAAAATCGGAAATCACCACAGGTGTGTTTCTACATCACTTTTAAATTTTTCATAAAAATCGAATTTATGCTCATATCGGGCGAATAGAACAGCTAGCATGGTAGCATTACTTAGGAAAAGTCAGAAATCAACACAGAAGTGTTTTTACATCACTTTTAAATTTTTCATAATAATCGAATTATTGCTTGTATCGTGCGCATAGAGCAGCTAGCAAGGTAGCATTACTTAGGAAAAGTCAGAAATCAACACATAAGAGTTTCTACATGCTTTTTAAATTTTTCATAGAAATCAAATTTTTACTCGTATCGGGCGCATAGGGCAGCTAGCAAGGTAGCATTACTTATGAAAAGTCGAAAATCAACAAATATGCGTTTCTACATCACTTTTAAATTTTTCATAAAAATCGAATTATTGTTCGAATCGAGCGCATAGAGCAGCTAGCAAAGTAGCATTACTCAGGAAAAGTCGGAAATCAACACAGATGTGTTTTTAGACCACTTTTAAATTTTTCATAAAAATCGAATTATTGCTCGTATCGTGCGCATAGAGCAGCTAGCAAGGTAGCATTACTCAGGAAAAATCGGAAATCAACACAGATGTGTTTCTACATCACTTTTAATTTTTTTTATAAAATCGAATTATTGCTCGTATCGTGCGCATAGAGCAGCTAGCAAGGTAGCATTACTCAGGAAAAGTCGGAAATCAACACAGATGTGTTTCTACATCACTTTTAAATTTTTCATAAAAATCGAATTGATGCTCATATCGGGCGAATAGAACAGCTAGCATGGTAGCATTACTTAGGAAAAGTCAGAAATCAACACAGAAGTGTTTTTACATCACTTTTAAATTTTTCATAATAATCGAATTATTGCTCGTATCGTGCGCATAGAGCAGCTAGCAAGGTAGCATTACTTAGGAAAAGTCAGAAATCAACACATAAGAGTTTCTACATGCTTTTTAAATTTTTCATAGAAATCCAATTTTTACTCGTATCGGGCGCATAGGGCAGCTAGCAAGGTAGCATTACTTAAGAAAAGTCGAAAATCAACAAATATGCGTTTCTACATCACTTTTAAATTTTTCATAAAAATCGAATTATTGCTCGTATCGAGCGCACTTTTAAATTTTTCATAAAAATCGAATTGTTGCTCGTATCTGGCAAATAGAGCAGCTAGCAAGGGTAGCATTACTTAGGAAAAGTCAGAAATCAACACAGAAGAGTTTTTACATGATTTTTAAATTTTTCATAAAAATCGAATTATTGCTCGTATCGTGCGCATAGAGCAGCTAGCAAGGTAGCATTACCCAGGAAAAATCGGAAATCAACACAGATGTGTTTCTACATCACTTTTAAATTTTTCATAAAAATCGAATTAATGCTCGTGTCGTGCGCATAGAGCAGCTAGCAAGGTAGCATTACTCAAGAAAAGTCGGAAATCAACACAGATGTGTTTTTACATCACTTTTTAATTTTTCATAAAAATCGAATTGATGCTCGTATCGTGCGCATAGAGCAGCTAGCAAGGTAGCATTACTCAGGAAAAGTCGGAAATCAACACAGATGTGTTTTTACATCACTTTTAAATTTTTCATAAAAATCGAATTGATGCTCATATCGGGCGAATAGAACAACTAGCAAGGTAGCATTACTTAGAAAAAGTCAGAAATCAACAGAGAAGAGTTTCTACATGCTTTTTAAATTTTTCATAGAAATCCAATTTTTACTCGTATCGGGCGCATAGGGCAGCTAGCAAGGTAGCATTACCTAGGAAAAGTCGAAAATCAACAAATATGCGTTTCTACATCACTTTTAAATTTTTCATAAAAATCGAATTATTGCTCGTATCGAGCGCACTTTTAAATTTTTCATAAAAATCGAATTGTTGCTCGTATCGTGCGAATAGAACAGCTAGCAAGGTAGCATTACTCAGGAAAAGTCGGGAATCAACACAGATATGTTTCTACATCACTTTTAAATTTTTCATAAAAATCGAATTGATGCTCATATCGGGCGAATAGAACAGCTAGCATGGTAGCATTACTTAGGAAAAGTCAGAAATCAACACAGAAGTGTTTTTACATCACTTTTAAATTTTTCATAATAATCGAATTATTGCTCGTATCGTGCGCATAGAGCAGCTAGCAAGGTAGCATTACTTAGGAAAAGTCAGAAATCAACACATAAGAGTTTCTACATGCTTTTTAAATTTTTCATAGAAATCCAATTTTTACTCGTATCGGGCGCATAGGGCAGCTAGCAAGGTAGCATTACTTAAGAAAAGTCGAAAATCAACAAATATGCGTTTCTACATCACTTTTAAATTTTTCATAAAAATCGAATTATTGCTCGTATCGAGCGCACTTTTAAATTTTTCATAAAAATCGAATTGTTGCTCGTATCTGGCAAATAGAGCAGCTAGCAAGGGTAGCATTACTTAGGAAAAGTCAGAAATCAACACAGAAGAGTTTCTACATGATTTTTAAATTTTTCATAAAAATCGAATTATTGCTCGTATCGTGCGCATAGAGCAGCTAGCAAGGTAGCATTACCCAGGAAAAATCGGAAATCAACACAGATGTGTTTCTACATCACTTTTAAATTTTTCATAAAAATCGAATTATTGCTCGTATCGTGCGAATAGAACAGCTAGCAAGGTAGCATTACTCAGGAAAAGTCGGGAATCAACACAGATGTGTTTCTACATCACTTTTAAATTTTTCATAAAAATCGAATTACTGCTCGTATCGTGCGCATAGAGCAGCTAGCAAGGTAGCATTACTCAGGAAAAATCGGAAATCACCACAGGTGTGTTTCTACATCACTTTTAAATTTTTCATAAAAATCGAATTGATGCTCATATCGGGCGAATAGAACAGCTAGCATGGTAGCATTACTTAGGAAAAGTCAGAAATCAACACAGAAGTGTTTTTACATCACTTTTAAATTTTTCATAATAATCGAATTATTGCTCGTATCGTGCGCATAGAGCAGCTAGCAAGGTAGCATTACTTAGGAAAAGTCAGAAATCAACACATAAGAGTTTCTACATGCTTTTTAAATTTTTCATAGAAATCCAATTTTTACTCGTATCGGGCGCATAGGGCAGCTAGCAAGGTAGTATTACTTAGGAAAATTCGAAAATCAACAAATATGCGTTTCTACATCACTTTTAAATTTTTCATAAAAATCGAATTATTGCTCGTATCGAACGCATAGACCAGCTAGCAAAGTAGCATTACTCAGGAAAAGTCGGAAATCAACACAGATGTGTTTTTACACCACTTTTAAATTTTTCATAAAAATCGAATTATATTGCTCGTATCGTGCGCATAGAGCAGCTAGTAAGGTAGCATTACTCAGGAAAAATCGGAAATCAACACAGATGTGTTTCTACATCACTTTTAATTTTTTTACAAAATCGAATTATTGCTCGTATCGGGCGAATAGAACAGCTATCAAGGTAGCATTACTCAGGAAAAGTCGGAAATCAACACAGATGTGTTTTTACACCACTTTTAAATTTTTCATAAAAATCGAATTATATTGCTCGTATCGTGCGCATAGAGCAGCTAGTAAGGTAGCATTACTCAGGAAAAATCGGAAATCAACACAGATGTGTTTCTACATCACTTTTAATTTTTTTACAAAATCGAATTATTGCTCGTATCGGGCGAATAGAACAGCTATCAAGGTAGCATTACTCAGGAAAAGTCGGAAATCAACACAGATGTGTTTCTACATCACTTTTAATTTTTTTACAAAATCGAATTATTGCTCGTATCGGGCGAATAGAACAGCTATCAAGGTAGCATTACTCAGGAAAAGTCGGAAATCAACACAGATGTGTTTCTACATCACTTTTAAATTTTTCATAAAAATCGATTTGATGCTCGTATCGGGCGAATAGAGCAGCTGGCAAGGTAGCATTACTCAGGAAAAGTCGGAAATCAACACAGATGTGTTTTTACATCACTTTTAAATTTTTCATAAAAATCGAATTATTGCTCGTATCGTGCGCATAGAGCAGCTAGCAAGGTAGCATTACTCAGGAAAAATCGGAAATCACCACAGGTGTGTTTCTACATCACTTTTAAATTTTTCATAAAAATCGAATTTATGCTCATATCGGGCGAATAGAACAGCTAGCATGGTAGCATTACTTAGGAAAAGTCAGAAATCAACACAGAAGTGTTTTTACATCACTTTTAAATTTTTCATAATAATCGAATTATTGCTTGTATCGTGCGCATAGAGCAGCTAGCAAGGTAGCATTACTTAGGAAAAGTCAGAAATCAACACATAAGAGTTTCTACATGCTTTTTAAATTTTTCATAGAAATCCAATTTTTACTCGTATCGGGCGCATAGGGCAGCTAGCAAGGTAGCATTACTTATGAAAAGTCGAAAATCAACAAATATGCGTTTCTACATCACTTTTAAATTTTTCATAAAAATCGAATTATTGTTCGAATCGAGCGCATAGAGCAGCTAGCAAAGTAGCATTACTCAGGAAAAGTCGGAAATCAACACAGATGTGTTTTTAGACCACTTTTAAATTTTTCATAAAAATCGAATTATTGCTCGTATCGTGCGCATAGAGCAGCTAGCAAGGTAGCATTACTCAGGAAAAATCGGAAATCAACACAGATGTGTTTCTACATCACTTTTAATTTTTTTTATAAAATCGAATTATTGCTCGTATCGTGCGCATAGAGCAGCTAGCAAGGTAGCATTACTCAGGAAAAGTCGGAAATCAACACAGATGTGTTTCTACATCACTTTTAAATTTTTCATAAAAATCGAATTGATGCTCATATCGGGCGAATAGAACAGCTAGCATGGTAGCATTACTTAGGAAAAGTCAGAAATCAACACAGAAGTGTTTTTACATCACTTTTAAATTTTTCATAATAATCGAATTATTGCTCGTATCGTGCGCATAGAGCAGCTAGCAAGGTAGCATTACTTAGGAAAAGTCAGAAATCAACACATAAGAGTTTCTACATGCTTTTTAAATTTTTCATAGAAATCCAATTTTTACTCGTATCGGGCGCATAGGGCAGCTAGCAAGGTAGCATTACTTAAGAAAAGTCGAAAATCAACAAATATGCGTTTCTACATCACTTTTAAATTTTTCATAAAAATCGAATTATTGCTCGTATCGAGCGCACTTTTAAATTTTTCATAAAAATCGAATTGTTGCTCGTATCTGGCAAATAGAGCAGCTAGCAAGGGTAGCATTACTTAGGAAAAGTCAGAAATCAACACAGAAGAGTTTTTACATGATTTTTAAATTTTTCATAAAAATCGAATTATTGCTCGTATCGTGCGCATAGAGCAGCTAGCAAGGTAGCATTACCCAGGAAAAATCGGAAATCAACACAGATGTGTTTCTACATCACTTTTAAATTTTTCATAAAAATCGAATTAATGCTCGTGTCGTGCGCATAGAGCAGCTAGCAAGGTAGCATTACTCAAGAAAAGTCGGAAATCAACACAGATGTGTTTTTACATCACTTTTTAATTTTTCATAAAAATCGAATTGATGCTCGTATCGTGCGCATAGAGCAGCTAGCAAGGTAGCATTACTCAGGAAAAGTCGGAAATCAACACAGATGTGTTTTTACATCACTTTTAAATTTTTCATAAAAATCGAATTATTGCTCGTATCGTGCGCATAGAGCAGCTAGCAAGGTAGCATTACTCAGGAAAAGTCGGAAATCAACACAGATGTGTTTTTACATCACTTTTAAATTTTTCATAAAAATCGAATTGATGCTCATATCGGGCGAATAGAACAACTAGCAAGGTAGCATTACTTAGAAAAAGTCAGAAATCAACACAGAAGAGTTTCTACATGCTTTTTAAATTTTTCATAGAAATCCAATTTTTACTCGTATCGGGCGCATAGGGCAGCTAGCAAGGTAACATTACCTAGGAAAAGTCGAAAATCAACAAATATGCGTTTCGACATCACTTTTAAATTTTTCATAAAAATCAAATTATTGCTCGTATCGTGCGAATAGAACAGCTAGCAAGGTAGCATTACTCAGGAAAAGTCGGAAATCAACACAGATGTGTTTTTACATCACTTTTAAATTTTTCATAAAAATCGAATTATTGCTCGTATCGTGCGCATAGAGCAGCTAGCAAGGTAGCATTACTCAGGAAAAGTCGGAAATCAACACAGATGTGTTTTTACATCACTTTTAAATTTTTCATAAAAATCGAATTAATGCTCGTGTCGTGCGCATAGAGCAGCTAGCAAGGTAGCATTACTCAAGAAAAGTCGGAAATCAACACAGATGTGTTTTTACATCACTTTTTAATTTTTCATAAAAATCGAATTGATGCTCGTATCGTGCGCATAGAGCAGCTAGCAAGGTAGCATTACTCAGGAAAAGTCGGAAATCAACACAGATGTGTTTTTACATCACTTTTAAATTTTTCATAAAAATCGAATTGATGCTCATATCGGGCGAATAGAACAACTAGCAAGGTAGCATTACTTAGAAAAAGTCAGAAATCAACAGAGAAGAGTTTCTACATGCTTTTTAAATTTTTCATAGAAATCCAATTTTTACTCGTATCGGGCGCATAGGGCAGCTAGCAAGGTAGCATTACCTAGGAAAAGTCGAAAATCAACAAATATGCGTTTCTACATCACTTTTAAATTTTTCATAAAAATCGAATTATTGCTCGTATCGAGCGCACTTTTAAATTTTTCATAAAAATCGAATTGTTGCTCGTATCTGGCAAATAGAGCAGCTAGCAAGGGTAGCATTACTTAGGAAAAGTCAGAAATCAACACAGAAGAGTTTCTACATGATTTTTAAATTTTTCATAAAAATCGAATTATTGCTCGTATCGTGCGCATAGAGCATCTAGCAAGGTAGCATTACTCAGGAAAAGTCGGAAATCAACACAGATGTGTTTTTACATCACTTTTAAATTTTTCATGAAAATCGAATTATTGCTTGTATCGTGCGCATAGAGCAGCTAGCAAGGTAGCATTACTCAGGAAAAGTCGGAAATCAACACAGATGTGTTTCTACATCACTTTTAAATTTTTCATAAAAATCGAATTGATGCTCATATCGGGCGAATAGAACAGCTAGCAAGGTAGCATTACTTAGGAAAAGTCAGAAATCAACACAGAAGAGTTTCTACATGCTTTTTAAATTTTTCATAGAAATCCAATTTTTAAATTTTTCATAGAAATCCAATTTTTACTCGTATCGTGCGAATAGAACAGCTAGCAAGGTAGCATTACTCAGGAAAAGTCGGGAATCAACACAGATGTGTTTCTACATCACTTTTAAATTTTTCATAAAAATCGAATTACTGCTCGTATCGTGCGCATAGAGCAGCTAGCAAGGTAGCATTACTCAGGAAAAATCGGAAATCACCACAGGTGTGTTTCTACATCACTTTTAAATTTTTCATAAAAATCGAATTTATGCTCATATCGGGCGAATAGAACAGCTAGCATGGTAGCATTACTTAGGAAAAGTCAGAAATCAACGCAGAAGTGTTTTTACATCACTTTTAAATTTTTCATAATAATCGAATTATTGCTCGTATCGTGCGCATAGAGCAGCTAGCAAGGTAGCATTACTTAGGAAAAGTCAGAAATCAACACATAAGAGTTTCTACATGCTTTTTAAATTTTTCATAGAAATCCAATTTTTACTCGTATCGGGCGCATAGGGCAGCTAGCAAGGTAGCATTACTTAAGAAAAGTCGAAAATCAACAAATATGCGTTTCTACATCACTTTTAAATTTTTCATAAAAATCGAATTATTGCTCGTATCGAGCGCACTTTTAAATTTTTCATAAAAATCGAATTGTTGCTCGTATCTGGCAAATAGAGCAGCTAGCAAGGGTAGCATTACTTAGGAAAAGTCAGAAATCAACACAGAAGAGTTTCTACATGATTTTTAAATTTTCCATAAAAATCGAATTATTGCTCGTATCGTGCGCATAGAGCAGCTAGCAAGGTAGCATTACCCAGGAAAAATCGGAAATCAACACAGATGTGTTTCTACATCACTTTTAAATTTTTCATAAAAATCGAATTAATGCTCGTGTCGTGCGCATAGAGCAGCTAGCAAGGTAGCATTACTCAAGAAAAGTCGGAAATCAACACAGATGTGTTTTTACATCACTTTTTAATTTTTCATAAAAATCGAATTGATGCTCGTATCGTGCGCATAGAGCAGCTAGCAAGGTAGCATTACTCAGGAAAAGTCGGAAATCAACACAGATGTGTTTTTACATCACTTTTAAATTTTTCATAAAAATCGAATTGATGCTCATATCGGGCGAATAGAACAACTAGCAAGGTAGCATTACTTAGAAAAAGTAAGAAATCAACAGAGAAGAGTTTCTACAAGCTTTTTAAATTTTTCATAGAAATCCAATTTTTACTCGTATCGGGCGCATAGGGCAGCTAGCAAGGTAGCATTACCTAGGAAAAGTCGAAAATCAACAAATATGCGTTTCTACATCACTTTTAAATTTTTCATAAAAATCGAATTATTGCTCGTATCGAGCGCACTTTTAAATTTTTCATAAAAATCGAATTGTTGCTCGTATCTGGCAAATAGAGCAGCTAGCAAGGGTAGCATTACTTAGGAAAAGTCAGAAATCAACACAGAAGAGTTTCTACATGATTTTTAAATTTTTCATAAAAATCGAATTATTGCTCGTATCGTGCGCATAGAGCATCTAGCAAGGTAGCATTACTCAGGAAAAGTCGGAAATCAACACCGATGTGTTTTTACATCACTTTTAAATTTTTCATAAAAATCGAATTATTGCTTGTATCGTGCGCATAGAGCAGCTAGCAAGGTAGCATTACTCAGGAAAAGTCGGAAATCAACACAGATGTGTTTCTACATCACTTTTAAATTTTTCATAAAAATCGAATTGATGCTCATATCGGGCGAATAGAACAGCTAGCAAGGTAGCATTACTTAGGAAAAGTCAGAAATCAACACAGAAGAGTTTCTACATGCTTTTTAAATTTTTCATAGAAATCCAATTTTTACTCGTATCGGGCGCATAGGGCAGCTAGCAAGGTAGCATTACTTAGGAAAAGTCGAAAATCAACAAATATGCGTTTCTACATCACTTTTCAATTTTTCATAAAAATCGAATTATTGTTCGAATCGAGCGCATAGAGCAGCTAGCAAAGTAGCATTACTCAGGAAAAGTCGGAAATCAACACAGATGTGTTTTTAGACCACTTTTAAATTTTTCATAAAAATCGAATTATTGCTCGTATCGTGCGCATAGAGCAGCTAGCAAGGTAGCATTACTCAGGAAAAATCGGAAATCAACACAGATGTGTTTCTACATCACTTTTAATTTTTTTTATAAAATCGAATTATTGCTCGTATCGTGCGCATAGAGCAGCTAGCAAGGTAGCATTACTCAGGAAAAGTCGGAAATCAACACAGATGTGTTTCTACATCACTTTTAAATTTTTCATAAAAATCGAATTATTGCTCGTATCGGGCGAATAGAGCAGCTAGCAAGGTAGTATTACTCAGGAAAAGTCGGAAATCAACACAGATGTGTTTCTACATCACTTTTAAAATTTTCATAAAAATCGAATTGATGCTCATATCGGGCGAATAGAACAACTAGCAAGCATTACTTAGAAAAAGTCAGAAATGAACACAGAAGAGTTTCTACATGCTTTTTAAATTTTTCATAGAAATCCAATTTTTACTCGTATCGGGCGCATAGGGCAGCTAGCAAGATAGCATTACCTAGGAAAAGTCGAAAATCAACAAATATGCGTTTCTACATCACTTTTAAATTTTTCATAAAAATCGAATTATTGCTCGTATCGAGCGCACTTTTAAATTTTTCATAAAAATCGAATTGTTGCTCGTATCTGGCAAATAGAGCAGCTAGCAAGGGTAGCATTACTTAGGAAAAGTCAGAAATCAACACAGAAGAGTTTCTACATGATTTTTAAATTTTTCATAAAAATCGAATTATTGCTCGTATCGTGCGCATAGAGCAGCTAGCAAGGTAGCATTACCCAGGAAAAATCGGAAATCAACACAGATGTGTTTCTACATCACTTTTAAATTTTTCATAAAAATCGAATTACTGCTCGTATCGTGCGCATAGAGCAGCTAGCAAGGTAGCATTACTCAGGAAAAATCGGAAATCACCACAGGTGTGTTTCTACATCACTTTTAAATTTTTCATAAAAATCGAATTTATGCTCATATCGGGCGAATAGAACAGCTAGCATGGTAGCATTACTTAGGAAAAGTCAGAAATCAACACAGAAGTGTTTTTACATCACTTTTAAATTTTTCATAATAATCGAATTATTGCTCGTATCGTGCGCATAGAGCAGCTAGCAAGGTAGCATTACTTAGGAAAAGTCAGAAATCAACACATAAGAGTTTCTACATGCTTTTTAAATTTTTCATAGAAATCCAATTTTTACTCGTATCGGGCGCATAGAGCAGCTAGCAAGGTAGCATTACTTAGGAAAATTCGAAAATCAACAAATATGCGTTTCTACATCACTTTTAAATTTTTCATAAAAATCGAATTATTGCTCGTATCGAACGCATAGACCAGCTAGCAAAGTAGCATTACTCAGGAAAAGTCGGAAATCAACACAGATGTGTTTTTACACCACTTTTAAATTTTTCATAAAAATCGAATTATATTGCTCGTATCGTGCGCATAGAGCAGCTAGTAAGGTAGCATTACTCAGGAAAAATCGGAAATCAACACAGATGTGTTTCTACATCACTTTTAATTTTTTTACAAAATCGAATTATTGCTCGTATCGGGCGCATAGAGCAGCTAGCAAGGTAGCATTACTCAGGAAAAGTCGGAAATCAACACAGATGTGTTTTTACATCACTTTTAAATTTTTCATAAAAATCGAATTGATGCTCATATCGGGCGAATAGAACAACTAGCAAGGTAGCATTACTTAGAAAAAGTCAGAAATCAACAGAGAAGAGTTTCTACATGCTTTTTAAATTTTTCACAGAAATCCAATTTTTACTCGTATCGGGCGCATAGGGCAGCTAGCAAGGTAGCATTACCTAGGAAAAGTCGAAAATCAACAAATATGCGTTTCTACATCACTTTTAAATTTTTCATAAAAATCGAATTATTGCTCGTATCGAGCGCACTTTTAAATTTTTCATAAAAATCGAATTGTTGCTCGTATCTGGCAAATAGAGCAGCTATACTCTGTTTGGCCATCTCGAGACAGTGACGTAACTGAACAGGCGCAGCTTTTACGCACGCGTGTGTATCTTCCGCCTTTCAACGCTCGTGTTTGTACGCCAGCGCCGCGAGTATGCGTTATGTGATGCAATTAGTAGAATACGCGGTTACGTCACTGTCTCGAGATGGCCAAGCAGAGTATAGCAAGGGTAGCATTACTTAGGAAAAGTCAGAAATCAACACAGAAGAGTTTCTACATGATTTTTAAATTTTTCATAAAAATCGAATTATTGCTCGTATCGTGCGCATAGAGCAGCTAGCAAGGTAGCATTACCCAGGAAAAATCGGAAATCAACACAGATGTGTTTCTACATCACTTTTAAATTTTTCATAAAAATCGAATTATTGCTCGTATCGTGCGAATAGAACAGCTAGCAAGGTAGCATTACTCAGGAAAAGTCGGGAATCAACACAGATGTGTTTCTACATCACTTTTAAATTTTTCATAAAAATCGAATTACTGCTCGTATCGTGCGCATAGAGCAGCTAGCAAGGTAGCATTACTCAGGAAAAATCGGAAATCACCACAGGTGTGTTTCTACATCACTTTTAAATTTTTCATAAAAATCGAATTTATGCTCATATCGGGCGAATAGAACAGCTAGCATGGTAGCATTACTTAGGAAAAGTCAGAAATCAACACAGAAGTGTTTTTACATCACTTTTAAATTTTTCATAATAATCGAATTATTGCTCGTATCGTGCGCATAGAGCAGCTAGCAAGGTAGCATTACTTAGGAAAAGTCAGAAATCAACACATAAGAGTTTCTACATGCTTTTTAAATTTTTCATAGAAATCCAATTTTTACTCGTATCGGGCGCATAGGGCAGCTAGCAAGGTAGCATTACTTAAGAAAAGTCGAAAATCAACAAATATGCGTTTCTACATCACTTTTAAATTTTTCATAAAACTCGAATTATTGCTCGTATCGAGCGCACTTTTAAATTTTTCATAAAAATCGAATTGTTGCTCGTATCTGGCAAATAGAGCAGCTAGCAAGGGTAGCATTACTTAGGAAAAGTCAGAAATCAACACAGAAGAGTTTCTACATGATTTTTAAATTTTTCATAAAAATCGAATTATTGCTCGTATCGTGCGCATAGAGCAGCTAGCAAGGTAGCATTACTCAGGAAAAATCGGAAATCACCACAGATGTGTTTCTACATCACTTTTAAATTTTTCATAAAAATCGAATTATTGCTCGTATCGGGCGAATAGAACAGCTAGCATGGTAGCATTACTTAGGAAAAGTCAGAAATCAACACAGAAGTGTTTTTACATCACTTTTAAATTTTTCATAATAATCGAATTATTGCTCGTATCGTGCGCATAGAGCAGCTAGCAAGGTAGCATTACCTAGGAAAAGTCGAAAATCAACAAATATGCGTTTCTACATCACTTTTAAATTTTTCATAAAAATCAAATTATTGCTCGTATCGTGCGAATAGAACAGCTAGCAAGGTAGCATTACTCAGGAAAAGTCGGAAATCAACACAGATGTGTTTCTACATCACTTTTAAATTTTTCAACACAGTAGTGTTTTTACATCACTTTTAAATTTTTCATAAAAATCGAATTATTGCTCGTATCGGGCGAATAGAGCAGCTAGCAAGGTAGCATTACTCAGGAAAAGTCGGAAATCAACACAGATGTGTTTTTACATCACTTTTAAATTTTTCATAAAAATCGAATTGATGCTCATATCGGGCGAATAGAACAACTAGCAAGGTAGCATTACTTAGAAAAAGTCGGAAATCAACACAGATGTGTTTTTACATCACTTTTAAATTTTTCATAAAAATCGAATTGATGCTCATATCGGGCGAATAGAACAACTAGCAAGGTAGCATTACTTAGAAAAAGTCAGAAATCAACACAGAAGAGTTTCTACATGCTTTTTAAATTTTTCATAGAAATCCAATTTTTACTCGTATCGGGCGCATAGGGCAGCTAGCAAGATAGCATTACCTAGGAAAAGTCGAAAATCAACAAATATGCGTTTCTACATCACTTTTAAATTTTTCATAAAAATCGAATTATTGTTCGAATCGAGCGCATAGAGCAGCTAGCAAAGTAGCATTACTCAGGAAAAGTCGGAAATCAACACAGATGTGTTTTTAGACCACTTTTAAATTTTTCATAAAAATCGAATTATTGCTCGTATCGTGCGCATAGAGCAGCTAGCAAGGTAGCATTACTCAGGAAAAGTCGGAAATCAACACAGATGTGTTTCTACATCACTTTTAAATTTTTCATAAAAATCGAATTGATGCTCATATCGGGCGAATAGAACAGCTAGCATGGTAGCATTACTTAGGAAAAGTCAGAAATCAACACAGAAGTGTTTTTACATCACTTTTAAATTTTTCATAATAATCGAATTATTGCTCGTATCGTGCGCATAGAGCAGCTAGCAAGGTAGCATTACTTAGGAAAAGTCAGAAATCAACACATAAGAGTTTCTACATGCTTTTTAAATTTTTCATAGAAATCCAATTTTTACTCGTATCGGGCGCATAGGGCAGCTAGCAAGGTAGCATTACTTAAGAAAAGTCGAAAATCAACAAATATGCGTTTCTACATCACTTTTAAATTTTTCATAAAAATCGAATTATTGCTCGTATCGAGCGCACTTTTAAATGTTTCATAAAAATCGAATTGTTGCTCGTATCTGGCAAATAGAGCAGCTAGCAAGGGTAGCATTACTTAGGAAAAGTCAGAAATCAACACAGAAGAGTTTCTACATGATTTTTAAATTTTTCATAAAAATCGAATTAATGCTCGTGTCGTGCGCATAGAGCAGCTAGCAAGGTAGCATTACTCAAGAAAAGTCGGAAATCAACACAGATGTGTTTTTACATCACTTTTTAATTTTTCATAAAAATCGAATTGATGCTCGTATCGTGCGCATAGAGCAGCTAGCAAGGTAGCATTACTCAGGAAAAGTCGGAAATCAACACAGATGTGTTTTTACATCACTTTTAAATTTTTCATAAAAATCGAATTGATGCTCATATCGGGCGAATAGAACAACTAGCAAGGTAGCATTACTTAGAAAAAGTCAGAAATCAACAGAGAAGAGTTTCTACATGCTTTTTAAATTTTTCATAGAAATCCAATTTTTACTCGTATCGGGCGCATAGGGCAGCTAGCAAGGTAGCATTACCTAGGAAAAGTCGAAAATCAACAAATATGCGTTTCTACATCACTTTTAAATTTTTCATAAAAATCGAATTATTGCTCGTATCGAGCGCACTTTTAAATTTTTCATAAAAATCGAATTGTTGCTCGTATCTGGCAAATAGAGCAGCTAGCAAGGGTAGCATTACTTAGGAAAAGTCAGAAATCAACACAGAAGAGTTTCTACATGATTTTTAAATTTTTCATAAAAATCGAATTATTGCTCGTATCGTGCGCATAGAGCATCTAGCAAGGTAGCATTACTCAGGAAAAGTCGGAAATCAACACAGATGTGTTTTTACATCACTTTTAAATTTTTCATAAAAATCGAATTATTGCTTGTATCGTGCGCATAGAGCAGCTAGCAAGGTAGCATTACTCAGGAAAAGTCGGAAATCAACACAGATGTGTTTCTACATCACTTTTAAATTTTTCATAAAAATCGAATTGATGCTCATATCGGGCGAATAGAACAGCTAGCAAGGTAGCATTACTTAGGAAAAGTCAGAAATCAACACAGAAGAGTTTCTACATGCTTTTTAAATTTTTCATAGAAATCTAATTTTTAAATTTTTCATAGAAATCCAATTTTTACTCGTATCGGGCGCATAGGGCAGCTAGCAAGGTAGCATTACTTAGGAAAAGTCGAAAATCAACAAATATGCGTTTCTACATCACTTTTAAATTTTTCATAAAAATCGAATTATTGTTCGAATCGAGCGCATAGAGCAGCTAGCAAAGTAGCATTACTCAGGAAAAGTCGGAAATCAACACAGATGTGTTTTTAGACCACTTTTAAATTTTTCATAAAAATCGAATTATTGCTCGTATCGTGCGCATAGAGCAGCTAGCAAGGTAGCATTACTCAGGAAAAATCGGAAATCAACACAGATGTGTTTCTACATCACTTTTAATTTTTTTTATAAAATCGAATTATTGCTCGTATCGTGCGCATAGAGCAGCTAGCAAGGTAGCATTACTCAGGAAAAGTCGGAAATCAACACAGATGTGTTTTTACATCACTTTTAAATTTTTCATAAAAATCGAATTATTGCTTGTATCGTGCGCATAGAGCAGCTAGCAAGGTAGCATTACTCAGGAAAAGTCGGAAATCAACACAGATGTGTTTCTACATCACTTTTAAATTTTTCATAAAAATCGAATTATTGCTCGTATCGGGCAAATAGAGCAGCTAGCAAGGTAGTATTACTCAGGAAAAGTCGGAAATCAACACAGATGTGTTTCTACATCACTTTTAAAATTTTCATAAAAATCGAATTGATGCTCATATCGGGCGAATAGAACAACTAGCAAGCATTACTTAGAAAAAGTCAGAAATCAACACAGAAGAGTTTCTACATGCTTTTTAAATTTTTCATAGAAATCCAATTTTTACTCGTATCGGGCGCATAGGGCAGCTAGCAAGATAGCATTACCTAGGAAAAGTCGAAAATCAACAAATATGCGTTTCTACATCACTTTTAAATTTTTCATAAAAATCGAATTATTGCTCGTATCGAGCGCACTTTTAAATTTTTCATAAAAATCGAATTGTTGCTCGTATCTGGCAAATAGAGCAGCTAGCAAGGGTAGCATTACTTAGGAAAAGTCAGAAATCAACACAGAAGAGTTTCTACATGATTTTTAAATTTTTCATAAAAATCGAATTATTGCTCGTATCGTGCGCATAGAGCAGCTAGCAAGGTAGCATTACCCAGGAAAAATCGGAAATCAACACAGATGTGTTTCTACATCACTTTTAAATTTTTCATAAAAATCGAATTATTGCTCGTATCGTGCGAATAGAACAGCTAGCAAGGTAGCATTACTCAGGAAAAGTCGGGAATCAACACAGATATGTTTCTACATCACTTTTAAATTTTTCATAAAAATCGAATTTATGCTCATATCGGGCGAATAGAACAGCTAGCATGGTAGCATTACTTAGGAAAAGTCAGAAATCAACACAGAAGTGTTTTTACATCACTTTTAAATTTTTCATAATAATCGAATTATTGCTCGTATCGTGCGCATAGAGCAGCTAGCAAGGTAGCATTACTTAGGAAAAGTCAGAAATCAACACATAAGAGTTTCTACATGCTTTTTAAATTTTTCATAGAAATCCAATTTTTACTCGTATCGGGCGCATAGGGCAGCTAGCAAGGTAGCATTACTTAAGAAAAGTCGAAAATCAACAAATATGCGTTTCTACATCACTTTTAAATTTTTCATAAAAATCGAATTATTGCTCGTATCGAGCGCACTTTTAAATTTTTCATAAAAATCGAATTGTTGCTCGTATCTGGCAAATAGAGCAGCTAGCAAGGGTAGCATTACTTAGGAAAAGTCAGAAATCAACACAGAAGAGTTTCTACATGATTTTTAAATTTTTCATAAAAATCGAATTATTGCTCGTATCGTGCGCATAGAGCAGCTAGCAAGGTAGCATTACCCAGGAAAAATCGGAAATCAACACAGATGTGTTTCTACATCACTTTTAAATTTTTCATAAAAATCGAATTATTGCTCGTATCGTGCGAATAGAACAGCTAGCAAGGTAGCATTACTCAGGAAAAGTCGGGAATCAACACAGATGTGTTTCTACATCACTTTTAAATTTTTCATAAAAATCGAATTACTGCTCGTATCGTGCGCATAGAGCAGCTAGCAAGGTAGCATTACTCAGGAAAAATCGGAAATCACCACAGGTGTGTTTCTACATCACTTTTAAATTTTTCATAAAAATCGAATTGATGCTCATATCGGGCGAATAGAACAGCTAGCATGGTAGCATTACTTAGGAAAAGTCAGAAATCAACACAGAAGTGTTTTTACATCACTTTTAAATTTTTCATAATAATCGAATTATTGCTCGTATCGTGCGCATAGAGCAGCTAGCAAGGTAGCATTACTTAGGAAAAGTCAGAAATCAACACATAAGAGTTTCTACATGCTTTTTAAATTTTTCATAGAAATCCAATTTTTACTCGTATCGGGCGCATAGGGCAGCTAGCAAGGTAGCATTACTTAGGAAAATTCGAAAATCAACAAATATGCGTTTCTACATCACTTTTAAATTTTTCATAAAAATCGAATTATTGCTCGTATCGAGCGCACTTTTAAATTTTTCATAAAAATCGAATTGTTGCTCGTATCTGGCAAATAGAGCAGCTAGCAAGGGTAGCATTACTTAGGAAAAGTCAGAAATCAACACAGAAGAGTTTCTACATGATTTTTAAATTTTTCATAAAAATCGAATTATTGCTCGTATCGTGCGCATAGAGCAGCTAGCAAGGTAGCATTACCCAGGAAAAATCGGAAATCAACACAGATGTGTTTCTACATCACTTTTAAATTTTTCATAAAAATCGAATTATTGCTCGTATCGTGCGAATAGAACAGCTAGCAAGGTAGCATTACTCAGGAAAAGTCGGGAATCAACACAGATATGTTTCTACATCACTTTTAAATTTTTCATAAAAATCGAATTTATGCTCATATCGGGCGAATAGAACAGCTAGCATGGTAGCATTACTTAGGAAAAGTCAGAAATCAACACAGAAGTGTTTTTACATCACTTTTAAATTTTTCATAATAATCGAATTATTGCTCGTATCGTGCGCATAGAGCAGCTAGCAAGGTAGCATTACTTAGGAAAAGTCAGAAATCAACACATAAGAGTTTCTACATGCTTTTTAAATTTTTCATAGAAATCCAATTTTTACTCGTATCGGGCGCATAGGGCAGCTAGCAAGGTAGCATTACTTAAGAAAAGTCGAAAATCAACAAATATGCGTTTCTACATCACTTTTAAATTTTTCATAAAAATCGAATTATTGCTCGTATCGAGCGCACTTTTAAATTTTTCATAAAAATCGAATTGTTGCTCGTATCTGGCAAATAGAGCAGCTAGCAAGGGTAGCATTACTTAGGAAAAGTCAGAAATCAACACAGAAGAGTTTCTACATGATTTTTAAATTTTTCATAAAAATCGAATTATTGCTCGTATCGTGCGCATAGAGCAGCTAGCAAGGTAGCATTACCCAGGAAAAATCGGAAATCAACACAGATGTGTTTCTACATCACTTTTAAATTTTTCATAAAAATCGAATTATTGCTCGTATCGTGCGAATAGAACAGCTAGCAAGGTAGCATTACTCAGGAAAAGTCGGGAATCAACACAGATATGTTTCTACATCACTTTTAAATTTTTCATAAAAATCGAATTTATGCTCATATCGGGCGAATAGAACAGCTAGCATGGTAGCATTACTTAGGAAAAGTCAGAAATCAACACAGAAGTGTTTTTACATCACTTTTAAATTTTTCATAATAATCGAATTATTGCTCGTATCGTGCGCATAGAGCAGCTAGCAAGGTAGCATTACTTAGGAAAAGTCAGAAATCAACACATAAGAGTTTCTACATGCTTTTTAAATTTTTCATAGAAATCCAATTTTTACTCGTATCGGGCGCATAGGGCAGCTAGCAAGGTAGCATTACTTAAGAAAAGTCGAAAATCAACAAATATGCGTTTCTACATCACTTTTAAATTTTTCATAAAAATCGAATTATTGCTCGTATCGAGCGCACTTTTAAATTTTTCATAAAAATCGAATTGTTGCTCGTATCTGGCAAATAGAGCAGCTAGCAAGGGTAGCATTACTTAGGAAAAGTCAGAAATCAACACAGAAGAGTTTCTACATGATTTTTAAATTTTTCATAAAAATCGAATTATTGCTCGTATCGTGCGCATAGAGCAGCTAGCAAGGTAGCATTACCCAGGAAAAATCGGAAATCAACACAGATGTGTTTCTACATCACTTTTAAATTTTTCATAAAAATCGAATTATTGCTCGTATCGTGCGAATAGAACAGCTAGCAAGGTAGCATTACTCAGGAAAAGTCGGGAATCAACACAGATGTGTTTCTACATCACTTTTAAATTTTTCATAAAAATCGAATTACTGCTCGTATCGTGCGCATAGAGCAGCTAGCAAGGTAGCATTACTCAGGAAAAATCGGAAATCACCACAGGTGTGTTTCTACATCACTTTTAAATTTTTCATAAAAATCGAATTGATGCTCATATCGGGCGAATAGAACAGCTAGCATGGTAGCATTACTTAGGAAAAGTCAGAAATCAACACAGAAGTGTTTTTACATCACTTTTAAATTTTTCATAATAATCGAATTATTGCTCGTATCGTGCGCATAGAGCAGCTAGCAAGGTAGCATTACTTAGGAAAAGTCAGAAATCAACACATAAGAGTTTCTACATGCTTTTTAAATTTTTCATAGAAATCCAATTTTTACTCGTATCGGGCGCATAGGGCAGCTAGCAAGGTAGCATTACTTAGGAAAATTCGAAAATCAACAAATATGCGTTTCTACATCACTTTTAAATTTTTCATAAAAATCGAATTATTGCTCGTATCGAACGCATAGACCAGCTAGCAAAGTAGCATTACTCAGGAAAAGTCGGAAATCAACACAGATGTGTTTTTACACCACTTTTAAATTTTTCATAAAAATCGAATTATATTGCTCGTATCGTGCGCATAGAGCAGCTAGTAAGGTAGCATTACTCAGGAAAAATCGGAAATCAACACAGAGATGTGTTTCTACATCACTTTTAATTTTTTTACAAAATCGAATTATTGCTCGTATCGTGCGAATAGAACAGCTATCAAGGTAGCATTACTCAGGAAAAGTCGGAAATCAACACAGATGTGTTTTTACACCACTTTTAAATTTTTCATAAAAATCGAATTATATTGCTCGTATCGTGCGCATAGAGCAGCTAGTAAGGTAGCATTACTCAGGAAAAATCGGAAATCAACACAGATGTGTTTCTACATCACTTTTAATTTTTTTACAAAATCGAATTATTGCTCGTATCGGGCGAATAGAACAGCTATCAAGGTAGCATTACTCAGGAAAAGTCGGAAATCAACACAGATGTGTTTCTACATCACTTTTAAATTTTTCATAAAAATCGATTTGATGCTCGTATCGGGCGAATAGAGCAGCTGGCAAGGTAGCATTACTCAGGAAAAGTCGGAAATCAACACAGATGTGTTTTTACATCACTTTTAAATTTTTCATAAAAATCGAATTATTGCTCGTATCGTGCGCATAGAGCAGCTAGCAAGGTAGCATTACTCAGGAAAAGTCGGAAATCAACACAGATGTGTTTTTACATCACTTTTAAATTTTTCATAAAAATCGAATTGATGCTCATATCGGGCGAATAGAACAACTAGCAAGGTAGCATTACTTAGAAAAAGTCAGAAATCAACACAGAAGAGTTTCTACATGCTTTTTAAATTTTTCATAGAAATCCAATTTTTACTCTTATCGGGCGCATAGGGCAGCTAGCAAGGTAACATTACCTAGGAAAAGTCGAAAATCAACAAATATGCGTTTCTACATCACTTTTAAATTTTTCATAAAAATCAAATTATTGCTCGTATCGTGCGAATAGAACAGCTAGCAAGGTAGCATTACTCAGGAAAAGTCGGAAATCAACACAGATGTGTTTTTACATCACTTTTAAATTTTTCATAAAAATCGAATTATTGCTCGTATCGTGCGCATAGAGCAGCTAGCAAGGTAGCATTACTCAGGAAAAGTCGGAAATCAACACAGATGTGTTTTTACATCACTTTTAAATTTTTCATAAAAATCGAATTAATGCTCGTGTCGTGCGCATAGAGCAGCTAGCAAGGTAGCATTACTCAAGAAAAGTCGGAAATCAACACAGATGTGTTTTTACATCACTTTTTAATTTTTCATAAAAATCGAATTGATGCTCGTATCGTGCGCATAGAGCAGCTAGCAAGGTAGCATTACTCAGGAAAAGTCGGAAATCAACACAGATGTGTTTTTACATCACTTTTAAATTTTTCATAAAAATCGAATTATTGCTCGTATCGTGCGCATAGAGCAGCTAGCAAGGTAGCATTACTTAGGAAAAGTCAGAAATCAACACATAAGAGTTTCTACATGCTTTTTAAATTTTTCATAGAAATCCAATTTTTACTCGTATCGGGCGCATAGGGCAGCTAGCAAGGTAGCATTACTTAGGAAAATTCGAAAATCAACAAATATGCGTTTCTACATCACTTTTAAATTTTTCATAAAAATCGAATTATTGCTCGTATCGAGCGCACTTTTAAATTTTTCATAAAAATCGAATTGTTGCTCGTATCTGGCAAATAGAGCAGCTAGCAAGGGTAGCATTACTTAGGAAAAGTCAGAAATCAACACAGAAGAGTTTCTACATGATTTTTAAATTTTTCATAAAAATCGAATTATTGCTCGTATCGTGCGCATAGAGCAGCTAGCAAGGTAGCATTACCCAGGAAAAATCGGAAATCAACACAGATGTGTTTCTACATCACTTTTAAATTTTTCATAAAAATCGAATTATTGCTCGTATCGTGCGAATAGAACAGCTAGCAAGGTAGCATTACTCAGGAAAAGTCGGGAATCAACACAGATATGTTTCTACATCACTTTTAAATTTTTCATAAAAATCGAATTTATGCTCATATCGGGCGAATAGAACAGCTAGCATGGTAGCATTACTTAGGAAAAGTCAGAAATCAACACAGAAGTGTTTTTACATCACTTTTAAATTTTTCATAATAATCGAATTATTGCTCGTATCGTGCGCATAGAGCAGCTAGCAAGGTAGCATTACTTAGGAAAAGTCAGAAATCAACACATAAGAGTTTCTACATGCTTTTTAAATTTTTCATAGAAATCCAATTTTTACTCGTATCGGGCGCATAGGGCAGCTAGCAAGGTAGCATTACTTAAGAAAAGTCGAAAATCAACAAATATGCGTTTCTACATCACTTTTAAATTTTTCATAAAAATCGAATTATTGCTCGTATCGAGCGCACTTTTAAATTTTTCATAAAAATCGAATTGTTGCTCGTATCTGGCAAATAGAGCAGCTAGCAAGGGTAGCATTACTTAGGAAAAGTCAGAAATCAACACAGAAGAGTTTCTACATGATTTTTAAATTTTTCATAAAAATCGAATTATTGCTCGTATCGTGCGCATAGAGCAGCTAGCAAGGTAGCATTACCCAGGAAAAATCGGAAATCAACACAGATGTGTTTCTACATCACTTTTAAATTTTTCATAAAAATCGAATTATTGCTCGTATCGTGCGAATAGAACAGCTAGCAAGGTAGCATTACTCAGGAAAAGTCGGGAATCAACACAGATATGTTTCTACATCACTTTTAAATTTTTCATAAAAATCGAATTTATGCTCATATCGGGCGAATAGAACAGCTAGCATGGTAGCATTACTTAGGAAAAGTCAGAAATCAACACAGAAGTGTTTTTACATCACTTTTAAATTTTTCATAATAATCGAATTATTGCTCGTATCGTGCGCATAGAGCAGCTAGCAAGGTAGCATTACTTAGGAAAAGTCAGAAATCAACACATAAGAGTTTCTACATGCTTTTTAAATTTTTCATAGAAATCCAATTTTTACTCGTATCGGGCGCATAGGGCAGCTAGCAAGGTAGCATTACTTAAGAAAAGTCGAAAATCAACAAATATGCGTTTCTACATCACTTTTAAATTTTTCATAAAAATCGAATTATTGCTCGTATCGAGCGCACTTTTAAATTTTTCATAAAAATCGAATTGTTGCTCGTATCTGGCAAATAGAGCAGCTAGCAAGGGTAGCATTACTTAGGAAAAGTCAGAAATCAACACAGAAGAGTTTCTACATGATTTTTAAATTTTTCATAAAAATCGAATTATTGCTCGTATCGTGCGCATAGAGCAGCTAGCAAGGTAGCATTACCCAGGAAAAATCGGAAATCAACACAGATGTGTTTCTACATCACTTTTAAATTTTTCATAAAAATCGAATTATTGCTCGTATCGTGCGAATAGAACAGCTAGCAAGGTAGCATTACTCAGGAAAAGTCGGGAATCAACACAGATGTGTTTCTACATCACTTTTAAATTTTTCATAAAAATCGAATTACTGCTCGTATCGTGCGCATAGAGCAGCTAGCAAGGTAGCATTACTCAGGAAAAATCGGAAATCACCACAGGTGTGTTTCTACATCACTTTTAAATTTTTCATAAAAATCGAATTGATGCTCATATCGGGCGAATAGAACAGCTAGCATGGTAGCATTACTTAGGAAAAGTCAGAAATCAACACAGAAGTGTTTTTACATCACTTTTAAATTTTTCATAATAATCGAATTATTGCTCGTATCGTGCGCATAGAGCAGCTAGCAAGGTAGCATTACTTAGGAAAAGTCAGAAATCAACACATAAGAGTTTCTACATGCTTTTTAAATTTTTCATAGAAATCCAATTTTTACTCGTATCGGGCGCATAGGGCAGCTAGCAAGGTAGCATTACTTAGGAAAATTCGAAAATCAACAAATATGCGTTTCTACATCACTTTTAAATTTTTCATAAAAATCGAATTATTGCTCGTATCGAACGCATAGACCAGCTAGCAAAGTAGCATTACTCAGGAAAAGTCGGAAATCAACACAGATGTGTTTTTACACCACTTTTAAATTTTTCATAAAAATCGAATTATATTGCTCGTATCGTGCGCATAGAGCAGCTAGTAAGGTAGCATTACTCAGGAAAAATCGGAAATCAACACAGATGTGTTTCTACATCACTTTTAATTTTTTTACAAAATCGAATTATTGCTCGTATCGTGCGAATAGAACAGCTATCAAGGTAGCATTACTCAGGAAAAGTCGGAAATCAACACAGATGTGTTTTTACACCACTTTTAAATTTTTCATAAAAATCGAATTATATTGCTCGTATCGTGCGCATAGAGCAGCTAGTAAGGTAGCATTACTCAGGAAAAATCGGAAATCAACACAGATGTGTTTCTACATCACTTTTAATTTTTTTACAAAATCGAATTATTGCTCGTATCGGGCGAATAGAACAGCTATCAAGGTAGCATTACTCAGGAAAAGTCGGAAATCAACACAGATGTGTTTCTACATCACTTTTAAATTTTTCATAAAAATCGATTTGATGCTCGTATCGGGCGAATAGAGCAGCTGGCAAGGTAGCATTACTCAGGAAAAGTCGGAAATCAACACAGATGTGTTTTTACATCACTTTTAAATTTTTCATAAAAATCGAATTATTGCTCGTATCGTGCGCATAGAGCAGCTAGCAAGGTAGCATTACTCAGGAAAAGTCGGAAATCAACACAGATGTGTTTTTACATCACTTTTAAATTTTTCATAAAAATCGAATTGATGCTCATATCGGGCGAATAGAACAACTAGCAAGGTAGCATTACTTAGAAAAAGTCAGAAATCAACACAGAAGAGTTTCTACATGCTTTTTAAATTTTTCATAGAAATCCAATTTTTACTCGTATCGGGCGCATAGGGCAGTTAGCAAGGTAACATTACCTAGGAAAAGTCGAAAATCAACAAATATGCGTTTCTACATCACTTTTAAATTTTTCATAAAAATCAAATTATTGCTCGTATCGTGCGAATAGAACAGCTAGCAAGGTAGCATTACTCAGGAAAAGTCGGAAATCAACACAGATGTGTTTTTACATCACTTTTAAATTTTTCATAAAAATCGAATTATTGCTCGTATCGTGCGCATAGAGCAGCTAGCAAGGTAGCATTACTCAGGAAAAGTCGGAAATCAACACAGATGTGTTTTTACATCACT
>JAYJML010000489.1:0-29129 GCA_035610835.1 Ophiura sarsii | reverse complement strand
CTTTAGACATTAATTTGACTCATGCGAGGTCTTTGACGATGCGCAAACAGGACAACATAGCTGTATGGTATGGGAGTTATGAATTTAGTCGGATTTTAATTCAAACTTAATAGAGGTCTGGAATCACGTGCAGAACCAATGACTTATTACTAGGATATTATGACTGAAATAAGAAAATGGTCTTTCTCTACACTAGTTTTGAACCACATTAATCTGGAATTTGAGTCACTGTGAACATAACTGTGATAGATTGACAAACCTATTTTTGAGCCATTACGCATAAACTAATGATTCAATGAAACTGATATTAAGCGTGTTTAACGTTTTGTAAGATAACAAAATACCGGGTTAATGTCTTTTATTCCTAGTAATATCTATATTAAGTAAATCAAGAGAAATCAAGAGAAACCCACCTGGCCCGGTAGGCCGTCTTTCTTCATCTGTTCCTCTTTAGCAGCACCCTGAAATATACACCGTTAAAATGTGAAATTGTTAATGATCAAAATTTCAACTTTATAGATGGGGGTGACATGTGACGTCATGCCGGGCATTTGGTCGGCAGTTACCATTGTTCTTTGCCCGGCGGTGTGCGCGCGCATCCTGTTTTGTTTAGGACCCGTACCTTTTAAAACTCGCGCCAAAGCATTATAAAGGGCAACAAGGCATTAGTGGACAGTGTTGTGGTGAATGCTGTTCCCTCAAGCATGTATCGACAGTCCAGTCCCTTCGACCGTTGCTTTTGTTGATAAACATTGCTGTCACCCCATCTATACACATCAGGGCTCGGGCAGTTAAATCGTAAATACTGGAATTTCTGAATCAAATTGCCTGCCATGCCTGCTCGTTCTATGAATAGTTAGTGTTCGGCAACCAAAATATAATCGGTTGAACGATCGTAGTCAACTAGAATATATTTGCTTTCTTTCTAAAAAAGTCGTCAGTATCTTAAAGGCACATTAAGTGGTGTTGAACATTTTAAATGTTTAAAAATTTACTTCAGAATTCAAGATGAACATTAAAAATGGCCATTACTGTTGTTTCTACTAGCAAAAACACAGCAAAACTTGATTAAAACAATATCATCGCTATTTATTGAAAAACGCCCTCTATGCAAATATGGTTCACGTTATGTATCACGCGTACTGCAAGGGGATACTGTCGGACGTAAAATGCTCGTCCCGCGGGAAGAAGCATTTTTTGAATCGACGTTTTCTTGTACATAGAGGGCTGATTTTTCTTAATACTTATAGGTGTAAGTTCATACATGTAATACAATTATAAAAATATACTAATCCCAGTTTTTATCATAATTGAGGGCGCATCCTCCAACACATCTCTTAGTGCCCCTTTAAAACGCCGACTTAGTATGTGATACAATATTGTGTGCATGTATTAACAGAAGAAACAAGTCCTATGACAAACCCACTTAATATTGGTTCAATTGTCTCAAGATGTTAAATCACAAAAAAGAGACTCGCACAACATAAAATTAAAGTTCGTTTCGAAAGAAAATTATTTAAGAATAAAAATTGCGAACTCACCTGATCCTTCTTCATCTCCGACTCATTGCCCTCCTCGGTAGACTTGCCATTTTGGTCATCTAACACTCTAGCCTGTAATGTCACAAATAAATATCGGGTGGGCGAGTGTATCAAAAATAGGACTCTATCTTTAGACCTATACAGCGTGTATCAAAAAGAACGCAACACTTTTTGTCGAGAGCTGTACGGTCATAGTAAAGGACAAATCACTCTTAAACTTATATATTCTGTTAGGTCTACTTATTGGTTATCACATAGTCAAATTACAACGATATCGATTATTTATTCGCTGAGATATTAAAGGTATAAGTAGAGAAATGCAAAACACGTTTTACATCGTTCGTTCTAAAAACTTGGATTTTCCTGTCCGACTAGTGTTATGGATTAACAGTTTTAAACTATGTAACCTTATTGTCTGGAATGGTTTATCTTAATTTCCTTTGCTTGAGTAAGGTGGTGCATAAAATCATTGAATCGTGTAATCTGATAATCATTTGACCATTTGAATACGTCAATCACCCTTTTTAAGTTCTGAACCACCGATTGCTATGATCGCCACATAATGTCTATGGTACGTTCTTTCATAAATTAAAGTTCATAATCGATGCATCTTAAAACAAGGACAGCATTTTGAGGGTCGAGCAGCACCATAATATCCCACTCCCATTCACAACAGACTATTAAACAAGACTGATTCATACAAGACAATTACTACCTTCACTGGACTATTCCATTTGTTTATCTTTTGAATAATGTGCCATACTGTTTTATTTATGACATTAACGAGAGAAAAAGAGAGAGGATTTGCAAACAGACTTTGTAATCTGGATTTTCAAGTTGTGTCATTAGGCTAACTATCAACTAATTTATTGCCAGATTTATTTAATATTGATATGAGATAGCCAGACATTTGATACCTTTAACATGACATTTTCTTCTCAGAATGATGACTTTGATTCCAATTATTTAAGTATACAATGAGTTATTAAAGTGTCTTGCTTAATATTCACCTGACAAGAAAATCAGGCATACAGGATAAACGATGTAAAACGTATTTTGCACTTGTCTACGTGTATCGTTGATACCTCAGCGAATCAATAATCGATAACGCTGTAATTTGACTATGTGATAGCCAATTAGTACACCAAACAGAATACCGGTATATAAATTTCAGAGTGATTTGTGATTTGCCGTAATCGGAGAGCTCGCGACAAAAAGTGCTGCGTTTTTTTGATACACCCTGTAGAATCTGTGTAAATCGCTCAACCTTAACCAACTTTATGTCATTTTAAATCCTAATCGATCCAGTATTAGGCCAACCCTGGTAATGGGATAAGAAGCCAATACAGAATAAGAACAATACCGTATACGATGAACTGCGTACAGCTTATTTTCATCTGCATTTATTTAATTACATTTTATTGCATTTATTTTCAGCATAATTTCTGCAAATTTGTGATCTCAACAGCTGCATGGGCACTGGTATTAGCTTCAATTAGGCCAAACAAAGAAGAAGGTCTGTCTGTTGTTGCTAATTCAAGCTTACAGAGACCTTTTTAAAAATATTTTGTAAAAAATCCAAAAAATCCAACAACAAAAAAAATCCACAAAAAAATCCTCAGCGCGTAGACCTACGCGCCGTTGCTAATAGGGTGGCTTCGCCCCCCCCCCCCAAAAGGAAATTTGTACTACTACATTAGTAATCAAAGACCAGTCCAACAAATACGATATGTATTTAATAAACATGGTTTTTTTTAAAAAGAAATGTGTACAAATCAAAAAGACCAGTTCAACAAATACGATATGTATTTAATAAACATGGGTTTTTTAAACACGAAATAGACTGAACAGAAAATGTTAAACTATCCGTCACCAGAGAAAAGGCAACATTTATGTGTCATATAAGGTGCACCTTATCGGCTTATACTGTATGAGTATCATAGAGCAAACCAGTTTGTAAAATATAACAAAAAATAAACATTTACCTTCTTTTCCTCATACATGTATTTCCAACATTAGGCTAGTATTACTTCAATTTAAAAAAAAAAATCGTATAGGCCTATTGAGAAGCTTGTTTAATATTTTGCCAGAAATTGTCTAACTCTCAGATTTGCAAAAAGTAGAAAAGATCCCTTTAATGTAATGCATCACAAAGCTATATAATTCTTACCAGCAGATTCAGTAGTTTCTCTTCCGTATCTCTTTCAAAGGTTGGGGAAGCTTCAACGTAATAAACACTGACGACCAGAACAGCTAGTAGAGGCAACAACATCAATCCCTTCATGATTACTTCGTGGTTTGGACTCGTAGAGGCAGAATAGTTGTATTGAATATAACTTTAGGCTACTCGACTTCTTTTGAGGAAAGGGACGCCAAACATGGCAATTTATACAATAATGTCTTCGTTTGCACGTGGCTTGTGGGTTTGCACTTTAATTTGATTGGATACTTTATCAGTAGGCTAAGCTCGGGTAGAGGGCAGGGCGTATTAAAGGCCAAACTAAAATCTTAGAGGCAGTTGACGTCGGCTATTCAACCTCTTCTGAAGAAAGGGACGCCACACGTATAATGGTAATGAATTGACTCTTTAGTTTATAGTCTGCACGTTGCTTGTGGGTTTAACCATGTTAACCTTTAATGTGATTGGTTTCTTCAATCTGTGAGCTCAGAAGCTTGGGTAGAGGGCAGGGCTTATGAAACTAAAATGTTGTTTATATCATTGCTATGATCGTTCCAAAATATGGGGTTACAGTAAGTTATTTTCCAGCGTTGATCATGTTGATTGGTGGTCTAGAATTGACAATCTTTAAAGCCCTCTACGATTAGATAGCCACCTTATAGCTTTGTCAGTTACTTTCATTTTATTTTATTATATCTCGTGTATTATATTTCTTGACGTCATCAAATGAAAAGAAATCAAGCGACTGTAAGTAATTCTATAGGCCCAAAATTTCGCCGTAGAGGGCATAATGGTAACGTTTTGAATGAATAGTGAATATTGCATTGGTTTGTTGGCTGTGTTCTTGGGTTCCTATTCACTGTGCATTGATCAGTGATGCAACGTAAAGTTCTACTTTTACAAATACTATAGAAATAAAAAGAAAAGTAAAAATACCAACAATCTGCCACTATTTGTAAGTAAGAATGTTTGACAATAAAGCAATCTGCAATTTAGTGGTCAAAATTAGTAATATGCTCTTTACCTTATTTTCCTTCCGACTGTTTTTGTCTAAAAACCATTTGGGCTCGGTCAAATAAAGTCATATAAGGCTTGTTCAAACGTAGGTTGTATGGATTGGAGACTTTTGGGTGAATTGAGATGTATGGTAAACCAGTGTGAAATGTGTGACTGTGATTAACGGCCTCAGGTCTTGGATGTTTGATTGGCCTGCGGTCATTGACTTTTTCTTCTATGTTCTAGGGTCCGATGTAGCTCCGGTACCGTTCTGCGCGCGTAGCGAGATGCGACCGATATAGAGCCAGGTCTTTGCTACCAAGGGCCCAAAGGGGCCCAGTTTTTGGGCTATTGAGGAGGCACATCACTCTAAGAAATTAAAGAACCCTTTTTTGTCCTGCCAGGAGAACCCTTAAAGGTTCTTTAAAGAACCAAAAATAGTTCCCCAAACGTGATACAGAACCATTTTTGGTTGATACAGAACCATTTTTGGTTCTATGAAGAACCTTGTTTGGTTCTTCAATTTTCAAGAACCTTTTTTGAAGGTTCAAGAGAGAGGTTCCTTATAGAACCTTCAAAAAAGGTTCTTGAAAATTGAAGAACCCCAAAAGGTTTTTCATCGAGCCAAAAATGGTTCTGTATCAACCAAAAATGGTTCTGTATCATGTTTGGGGAACTATTTTTGGTTCTTTAAAGAACCGTTAAGGGTTCTCCTGGCAGGACAAAAAAGGGTTCTTTAATTTCTTAGAGTGAGTGTCAATGCTGTGGTGCATACACTCTTAGAAAAAATGGTTCGTTTAAGAACCCTTTTTTGTCCCGCGGGGAGAACCTTTTGGCCTAAAAGGTTCTAAAAAGAACCTTAGAATGGTTCTTTGAAGAACTTTCAAATTTTAAATAAGACATAAAGGTATATTTACTTTTTTGTTTTTATGTAATATGCAAATTCAAGAGAAATGTAAACAAATTTAGTCCTTTTCAACTGTTAAAAATCATTTCTTCTTGGCTAAAAACATTTTTTACCGTTTTACCAAGAACCATTGAGGGTTCTCCATAATTTTTCCCCAAAAGGTTCTTGAAGCTTGAGGAACCATTTTCTTGGCTAAAGAACCCTTTTAGAACCTTTTTTGGTTCTAAAAGGAACCCAATGAAATTTCTATAGGGTTCCTTTTAGAACCAAAAATCCTAATTTTTTTGAGACACCCTGTATATATTCACGTAGACAAAATGATATAAAACAACTCGTGTTAGGGGTAGGGGCAGTATTATCGCCATAAAAAGTTGAAATAAATATTAAAGTATGTATAACTATACATCATATCTATGGGGAAGAACTGCTTCACAAGTTGAGATAGTTATTTATAGTTATAATGTCAATGTTACAGGTAACATAGCTAAATAGAACATTGGAAAATGTCAAAAAAAGGGTCATGAATGCTTATTTTTCTAACTTTTTCAATTGTTCCATAACATTTTGGACCGATATCAATGACATAAAAATGGAAAAAGCTAATATATTGTCCAAGTAGTTCTTTCTTTAAATTCAAAAACATGATTTTATGTAGTTTTTATATTTCCTTTCAGTGTTATGCTCAATATACTACTCAAACCCTTACGAGAGATTCTATTACTTCATTTCTGCTATGAGAATACATGGGGAATATGATTATCGCCATAGCATAATTTCGCAAGAGAATCTTTAGAGCAGGACTCTTTATTATTGTAGTCTTGTAGATAGGCTAAGATATGTATCAGTCATAAAAAATGTAAATTTAAGAGTATGTTCGGAGGTCAGGGATCAACTCCTAAATTGGAGGTCTGGGGCTCCTACTAATACTAATAGCATTAGACTCCATTCGGTCGCATCTCGCTACGCTCCATTCGGTACCAGAGCTAATGGCGCAAACCAGGCGCGGATCCAGAAAAGTTTAGGGGGGTGGCCGCCCCCCAACATTTGTTGTTGTTGTTGATGAGGTACCATCCGAGCTAAGCTCGGACAGGGGTATCTGAGGGGGAATGTGGCCCCTCAGTAGAAAAAAATAATTTTGGAACTCATTTGGTGCGATCTGGTGTATACTTTTGACCAACATTTTATCATCGAAAAGCCACCTCTTCATTTCCAATAAATTTTTTGTTTTTTATCAATGCACGAAAGAAGTTGAGCGTATACTGATATATTTTTGATTTAAGTATAGAATGGTCTAAAAGCTCGAACAGGGGGGAGTCTGAAGGGGGATGTGCCCCCCTCAGAATTGTTTTTTTTCTCTTCAATTTCGAACTCATTTGGTGCGATCTGGTGTATACTTTTGACCAACATTTTATCGAAAAGCCACCTCTTCATTTTTCTAATAAATATTTTGTTTTTTATCAATGCACGAAAGAAGTTGAGCATAATTATACTGATATATTCTTGATTTAAGTATAGAATGGTCTAAAAGCTCGAACAGGGGGGAGTCTGAAGGGGGATGTGCCCCCCTCAGAATTGTTTTTTTTCTCTTCAATTTCGAACTCATTTGGTGCGATCTGGTGTATACTTTTGACCAACATTTTATCGAAAAGCCACCTCTTCATTTTTCTAATAAATATTTTGTTTTTTATCAATGCACGAAAGAAGTTGAGCGTATACTGATATATTTTTGATTTAAGTATAGAATGGTCTAAAAGCTCGAACAGGGGGGAGTCTGAAGGGGGATGTGCCCCCCTCAGAATTGTTTTTTTTCTCTTCAATTTCGAACTCATTTGGTGCGATCTGGTGTATACTTTTGACCAACATTTTATCGAAAAGCCACCTCTTCATTTTTCTAATAAATATTTTGTTTTTTATCAATGCACGAAAGAAGTTGAGCATAATTATACTGATATATTCTTGATTTAAGTATAGATGGTTTAAAAGCTCGAATAGGGGGCGTCTGAGGGGGGATGTGCCCCCCTCATAATTGGGTTTTTTCTTCAATTTTCGAACTCATTTTGTGCGATCTGGTGTAGCCAATACTTTTGACCATACTTTTATCGAAAAGCCGCCTTTTCATTTTTGTTTTTATCCCAATGCAAGAAAGAAGTTGAGCATATTTTCCTGATTTAAGAAATTGCCCCTCCCTATGATTTGCCCAACAAACAAAAAAAGGAGAAGAAAAAGAAAAAGGGCAAGGGCAAGGGCAAGGGCAAGGGAAAGGGAAAGGGAAAGGGAAAGGGAAAGGGAAAGGGAAAGGGAAAGGGAAAGGGAAAGGGAAAGGGAAAGGGAAAGGGAAAGGGAAAAGGAAAGGGAAAGGGAAAGGAAAGGGAAAGGGAAAGAAACAGAAAGGAAAAGGAAAAGGAAAAGGAAAAGGAAAAGGAAAAGGAAAAGGAAAAGGAAACGGAAACGGAAACGGAAACGGAAAAGAAAAAGAAAAAGAAAAAGAAAAAGAAAAAGAAAAAGAAAAAGAAAAAGAAAAAGAAAAAGAAAAAGAAAAAGAAAAAGAAAAAGAAAAAGAAAAAGAAAAAGAATATGAAAAGGAAAAGGAAAAGGAAAAAAATTTAAAAATTTAAAAATTTAAAAAAACGCTAGATGGTTATGCCACATTACCTACCTCTGAAACCACATAAACCCCTTACAACACCCCCAAACCAGGTTGATTTATAACCATATCCCTTCTAAATTATAAAAAAAAAAAAAAAAAAAAAAAAAAAAAAAAAAAAAAAAAAATTAAATAAAAATTAATATGAATGGTTTGGAATTTTTTTTTCGGAAGGCTATTGAAATAAAAATAAATCTCCTAATAAGTGAAAAAGAAGTCTCCTAATAAGTCTCGAGCGCTAACATACTCTCTAAATTTAAAAGAGTGAAAACCCCACTCTGAATTCGGAGTGAAACTGTTTCAGCTCTTTTTTGAGTTGGAATTCACTCTTAAAGAGCCAAACTGTTCACTCGTTCATCTTTGAATTTTCACTCTGGTCAGAGTGGCCCCAAATACAGCTCGATATCTTGGAGTGACTGTTTTTTATTGGCACAAGTCGTTCGGGGTTTTTTTTTTGGGGGGGGGGGGGTTAGGGGACGTTTTACACAAAATGCGCTCAAAAATAGATACGCCACTGCCATGGACTGCCACGCCACTGCCAGTTGTTTGAGCTAACTGCTAGTCGCGAATAAATGAACACGTATGTGACCTTATAATCGTGGTATTCATGTGACGGAAATGAAACGTTGAATGGAAATGATGAATGGAGGAAATGGTGCACCTGTGTAACCTACAACCAAGGAGTTATTATTATTATGTTAACTATGATAACTCCTTGTTACAACAAAACAAAAAAGTTTACACGTTTTGACATTTCATCGGTGGTTTGTGGTGGATAAGTATAGGCCCTATTAATGCATTGTATACGCACTCACCACATGTCACGAAGGTCGGATAAACAATTTTGATTTGATGAATATCAGAATAGGCCTATTCTTTATTTTAGATTTGACCGAAATTTGATCTACATAAGTAAATGGGTGGCATTAGGTTTGCATACTTAATGTCAGTTGTAATTACATCAACTAATTTTAACTAGGCCGTAATAGGGCCTATCATTATTCAGCGATGTGTATACGCGGCTGCTAAAATGATAATAATGTTCATTGTTGTTTGAAATAGGTCTAATTTAGAGAATAAAGAATTGAAAAGCAACCGAAGCCGAAGGGACCGTTCATTATTTATGGTGGAGGGCGGGTTGGGACAAATTCGAGACTCGTATGTTAAAATTACCTAACCCCCCTGCATCTGAAACTGAAAATTACATGACCCCCTGCTAACCAGTAGCTTTTTACACAACCCCCCCTCCCCCCAAAAAATCAACTTGTCACATACTTAAGGGGCTGTCTTTACCTTTGGAATTTTGTTCATGGATACGTTGGCAAATTTTGTTTGTGCCCTATCTGAACGGCCAATAAGTTTATGATGCCCCTTCTTTTTATTGTGTGAAATTAGTAATGGCGAGCGTAGCGAGTTGGAATTTTTTTCTTCATATTTATACATTTTGGTTTGGATGGTTTTGTGAGTCTTTATAAAAACCCGAACAAGTTAGAACATTCTTAGCAGAAACGTATAATCCAGTGAAACGTTCTACTTTTGTGAGCATTGGTGCAAAGCAGAGATGAGGTGAAAAGCATGCAATAAATCACATTTTTAAATCATGAAATTGGATTTTGTAACATTATACACCCTGTGGCTCTAATGTCTCGACCGTTGATGATTATATAGATGTTTTTCCACCATATCGTCGATTTGCTGTCCAGATTTCGTCTCATAGTAAAAGATTTTGAAGTCGATAGGTTTTAAGAAAATATGCGCGAAGCGCAGAAAAAATTTGCATTTACACTCCAAAATAGCCTCTAAAATCACTCCACTCCAATCACCACCATCTTTATAGTTTAAACAAATTTACACAACCCCCCCCTGTTCAAGACTAAAAAGTTACATAACCCCCCTATTTCAATTATGAAAGTTACATGACCCCCCTATAGTTTACCCAACCCCCCCCCTCCACCATAAATAATGAACGGTCCCTAAATCAACGTAAATGTAGGTTCTATATATATTTTAATAAATATCTAATTACATTATTATAGTTTAAAGTTATCCGATGTTATGACGATATTATCAGGATCATACAACACTTTTTAGCCTACCATATAGGCCTAAATACCAAGAATGGGGTTAGTTCGTGTCAGGAAAGTTGGGGGTATGAAACATCGCGTCCGGCCAATCTGGATGGGCATCTATCTTTTTGTAGGCTTTAACTGAATCGTTACCACAAATCCCTCAACCTTTTTTCGTCCGTTTTAATAAGTGGCATTAGAATATGGCACGTGCGTCCAAAAAGTGCTTAGTTTTTACTTTTTGTACTCCCCGTCGTGGGGGAACCCAAATTTATTACCAAAATATGGCAAATACATACCTAAAGACAAATTCAACTAATCCCACGTTCGTAGGCAGTGGCGTAACTAGACTTTTTCATTGGGGGGGGGGGGGGGGGGGGGGGGCAGGAAGGGGCAGTGACTTGAAATGGGGGGGGGGGGGGGGGGGCTCCTAAGACAATGCGCGCGAAAATTTTTCGACTTTCCAGCTATTTTTGCACGATTGAGCTAAATTTTGGCTCTGAACAAGCTTGTAGCAAAGAATATTTATTTTTGGGAAGACATATGCGCGCGGCGTAGCGCGCGAACATTTTTCATATGTGTACTTTTGACCATCATAATTCCATGATTCCTTTCGTCAAATGAACCGACAGTGCCAATCTCAACCAACACGACGTCATTATTGGGGGGATTTGGTGTGTACTTTTTTTTGTAAATTTTATTTACAGCCGTACTTGATTTCATTTGGGGGGAGGAGGGGGGCAAGCGGGGGGGGGGGGGGGGGGGGGCAAGGGTTCAAAGTGGGCTCCAAGTGGGCTCCCGCCCCCCTCCCGCCCCCCCCCCCGCCCCCCGCTGGTTACGCCACTGTTCGTAGGTGACCCTTTAATTGAGTAATTCAATCCTAAAGTTTGACTAAATTGTTTTGAATGGGGACTTTCCAAAGTCTGCCAAAAGAGGGCGCTATTTTATTAATTTCCCATAGATAAGGGGAGCGTAGATGGGCCAGATCGCATTTGACCTTTGACATTAACATTACGCAATCCATGACGCGCTGCGGTATTGTGGATTTTGGCGACGTCAAAACCGAAACTTGCCTATTAAAATCAGATTCGGTTTTACTTCAATTATATTAACTTTAAAGCGAAATCCAATATGATCATATGTAAAATATCGACATAGGTTGCAATAAATCGGATGTAAAAGCCGAAAAAATGATAATATATAGCGAAAAAATAACTTTTTTTACCATCGTTTTGGCGTCATGTTATCCGAAATAAGTCAATCCCAGCGTAAATTTTCGCATATAAATCCTCAGAACTTCGGTAATTGTGATCGCCCATTTCTGCAAATTGACTCAAATGAAGGTTTTAACTAAAACTTTAGTTTTATCTTACTTTGGATGTATGGAATGCGTGCGACATGCCTTGTCGCGAAACGTTTACCAGTTGAAAAATAGTAGTACCCGGTTATACCTGTCAAATTCGACAGGCATACGGCGGTGGCGCAGCAGTAGAAGGTATCAGTTTTAGAGCCGAGATCACACGACCATTATGATGCTAATGTTTGTTCCTAGTTTTGATATCATCCAGTGTCATAAAATGACGATTTCAATTGACAGTTTTGAATCGGGATAATGACTTTTATCAGTTGTTTGGTCGGTAACTGTGAAGAATGAAAACATTTCACTTTAGGGCTACGCCCTCATGAAATTACTCGGTTCCAAAGTGAAGATGTTTGTCTTCACAGTTACCTCCATACAACTGATCCACAGTCATTATTCTTTTAGTAAATTCAAACTTCAGTAACAACTGCCCACCCACAATATTATGTTGAGGAATGGTTTTTTTTAAGGTTTTGTTATTTGGGTAAAAATAATAACTTTTTTTACCTTCTTTGAGAATCCGTGTTCAGAGTAGTTTTTGGAGGCGGGGCAACGGCCTTCGCCTCCTCTATGGGTAGGTTTTGACATATGGGAAAACGACATCTTACCTACGGTTTACATGCTACAATAAATCCCTTATGTTTTACGTATGTCACACTACATAAAAACAGATCCTCTCTGTTGTAGCGCATTACTATCACCAATGAGTGTTTACTGACCTTTTTCAATTAAACCTGTTTAAGCACACATTAAACATGTATTGGGCTACCTTTGGGCATTGGCTGAGATATTTTAGGCGACATTTGTGATGTTGTCTGGCAACACTGCATATCTGATCAAATAACAGCAGTTTACACCAGGGAGGTGTCTGTTTACACAGCTGCGGGCAATTCATGGACTGTATAGGACCAGCAATAATTACATCTTGATTGAGCGCCTAAGATAAAGTGCTTTAAAACAAATCAACGTTTTTTATTGTTTTAGGAAAGTTTAAAGACAAAATATGAAAATAACGTGTCTTTATTGATATAGTTTCCCGTTTGAACGGTGGAAATCGGTTGGGAATTAATAAAGTTACCGAATTCCGATGTTAAAAGATATTCAATTACGTGCAAAGGGTATATTTTGCGACGTTATTTGTTCACGATTTTGTCCCAAGTAAATATTGTTGTATGAATTCACTGTGTATCAAATATTCATTGGACTGTATTCAAATATTCATTTGAATTTAAAAAGTGATGGCTTTTTTTGTTAATTAACAAAAAAATGAAGTTATATGAACATCTGTAATATGTACTTATTGTTACTGTTAAAATAATGCTTAAGGATGTAAACAATAACATTTTTATATACAGAACTAAATAGAAATACGCAAATGTATTGGTTGTAGACAATCTTTAACAAAGCCACTTCACTTGACGTTCCGAGTTACAGATTGAAACAATCATAATCAAAATCATATTTGTTAGACAACATTTCAACTGTTCGTGCAACCAATCTGTTTTCAACCCTTAAAACCCATAAAAACACATATTTTCAAGTATAATAATGCTCATATAGATTCATAAAACTTGTCTAGAATAATTTTATTCACGCTTTATGATCAGAAATGTAAATCTGCAAGAAAATCTACTTTCTTTAAAAACAAAATATGCTTATAAGATCAATATACTATACCTTTAAGCATATCAGAAATAAAGTACCGTTTAAAGGCAAGCTACCACTTTGGGTTTCAAGCCATACCCAGTTCTCTTGGGGAATTGACAAAGTTACAATTTCTCCATTAGACTGTCAGTCACCAAGTACCAGGTTATGACCAATTTTATCTGTGGTAAAATGCCAACGTGATAAACCAGCTCTAAGATATGATGTAACATACTTGATTCCAAAGCCGTCAACATTGTCCTGACTTTTTATAGTATTATCAACATTAGTTAGTGATTTCCATTCATGTTATATTGATAAATAAAACTTATGACATAACCACTCTTTTTGTTACCTATATCACACTCTGCTGTCTGTTTCTTTACATTTATATGACCGCCTCTTTTCCTTTTTAAAGGAATTTTTATTGAGAGTGGATTCACACGGATGATTGCAACTTTTATACACGAATGCTCTCCCCCTGGTTTTGAATCACTATTATATAGATCTCCACAAGTGGTAAAATACCTTTATTGCCTAGCTACATTTAAATGATGGACCCAATATGTATCCTGAATCCTGAAGGGACACATGAATACTAACCTTAGCAATTTGCCCGTCTGGGAAAGAGGCTGCTTACAACGTGAATGTTGTTGGAGTTGAGGTCACACTAGAATGTATAAATACCCAATAAAAACAATTTTTGTTCACCTTTAATAAATGGGAACAAAATCTTTTAAGTTATATTAAACAAATTGGCCGAATTGAATTTGACTAATTTTAAAATCAATCCGGCAAATTAACACATTTTCAGGATTTTATATCAAAATATACAATTTTTAGTACAACAAATAAACAAACACACATCAAATCTGTATTATCATTCATTCATCCATTTAATTTATTATTTTCATGTTTGCAAAAGCAAAGTAAAATATGATTTTTTATATATATTATTTTATATTACATAACAATCTATCTCTGATAAATATACTCTCTATAAATATAGTTTGTCATTACATTTATGTCACACAACATTTATGCCACTGAAATATGAACCAATTAGGATACCTGCCTTTACCCGATATACTTCAAAAACTGAACACACTAGGTACCCATTAAACTGTAACATATTTACTATGAAAAAGTACATATTTGAATGGTTTCCATTTGATCTCAACATACACCTTATCATACAATACCTGGTGTATTGTGTACCCAATGTGCCCTGTTGTTACCCAAATCACATTGTTTTTCACATACATACATACATACATACATACATTATTGGTATTTATATAGCGCTGCTACATCGAGATCGTAGCGCTTTATGACAAAACAAAAATAAGTATACTCAACAAAACAAAACTAATTACAGTACAAATGGGTTTTAAGAGCTTTTTTAAAAATGGCTACAGATGGAGACTCTCTGATGTGAATTGGGAGGTCATTCCAGATGGAGGGGGCAGTGTAATAAAATGTCCTACGTTCAGCAGACTGTAGGAGCTTGGTGGTTTTATGAACAGTTAGACGGGTGGTGTCTGATGCTGAACGCAGGCAGTGACAGTTAAGAATGTCACTGACGCAGGTTAGGTCGAGCAGGGTGATAGATGGTGAGCGTTGAAGCAATGTAACTGGGTGCCATATGGTTGAGGCATTTATATACAAATAACATAATTTTAAAAACAATCCTCTTTTCAACAGGAAGCCAATGTAATGCATGTAGACATGGTGTGGCATGGTCCTGTTTACGAACTTGACATATCATCTTCGCGGCCCAATTCTGAATACGTTGCAGCCTGCTTATGTCTGTCTTGTTGGCACCAAGAAGCAGGCCACTTCCGTAATCACTTACTGTTCACAACAGTGACAACATTGTACAAAAAACATGAAAATACAATAATTGAAACCATATTGTTAAATACAATAAAAACCATATTGCCCACAGACACATCGAGGAAAAGCAAGGTACGACAAGAGGTGTGCTATTGCCTCCGAAAGCAAACGAGAGGAAGAACATTTTATTCATTTGAACAAATCAAACTTTTCCAAAATAATAGAACACATTAGTGTTACACACATTTTTCAGAATCAACTCTTAAGATAACCAATTGTTGGAAATGAATTTGGAGGAGGCAAAATGGAGACGCCGAACTCCTACCCCGGGGCTATGACACGGCCGCACTATGGGATCAAATTCCGATATAAGAAATTGTTGGAAATGAAATTGGAGGAGGCAAAATGGAGTCGCCGAACTCCTACCCCGGGGCTATGACACGCCCACACTAAGGGATCAAATTCCGATATAAGATTTCTGAATTTTACAACACAACTGATTGAATGGTTGGTGATATAAGGAAGGACAAGCTTATTGACAATGCCCCTTGGACCTTGCGCTAGGCGGCGACAGGAGAATCACCTCTCAATAAATCAATTTATCCATATGATTGGTAGGGCTAATTACATGGAATGATGTGACATGATTTATATATAAAATTATTATAGGATTTGTGAGCCCAAAACACATGGAAGCTATGCATTATATTCACTAGTTTGTCAAAAGAAAAAAGAAACTATGCACTAAGCCTACATGTAAGACATGCAATTAGCAAGTACGGTAAAACAACTGAGGGGTGAGGTGGGTGGGAAAAAAATAATTTATGTCCAAGAAGAGAACGTCCAATTCGGATGCCGACAACGGAGGTTATGACTTCAGTAAGGAAAACTGATTGCTGCTCGCAAAGCACGCAGGGAGGGACGCGCACAAAAGGAATGGCCATCTATTGTTACTGTGGAATCAAGCGAGGAAAACCCGCGAAACAGAGACACAAGTTGACAGAGGGACGGGACTCTGCGCCGTGAGCAAAAGCGATTTATACAGATTTCATCTGAATAAATCGTCATTGTTTGTATCTGATCTCAATGTACACATTATCATACAATAACCATTGTGTATAATTGTGTACCCCATTTTCACAATACAATAGGATATATGGTATCACAATGTGCCCTGTTGTTACCCAAATAACATTTTATCACAACATCGTCCAAAATTAAAATTGAAAAAAACACCCCAAACCCCATATTGTTTATGTTTGTATCTGATCTCAACATACATTATCATACAATACCCAGTGTATTGTGTACCCCAAATGTTCACAATACAGTAGGATATGGTATCACAATGTGCCCTGTTGTTACCTTAAATCACATTTTATCACAACATCCATTATCATACAATACCCAGTGTATTGTGTACCCAATTTTCACAATACAGTAGGATATGGTATCATATTGTGCCCTGTTGTTACCTTAAATCACATTTTATCACAACATACATTATCATACAATACCCAGTGTATTGTGTACCCAATTTTCACAATACAGTAGGATATGGTATCACATTGTGCCCTGTTGTTACCTTAAATCACATTTTATTACAAAATACAATATCATACAATACTCAGTGTATTGTGTACCCAATTTTCACAATACAATAGGATATATGGTATCACAATGTGCCCTGTTGTTACCTTAAATCACATTTTATCACAACATCCTTTATCATACAATACCCAGTGTATTGTGTACCCAATTTTCACAATACGGTAGGATATGGTATCACATTGTGCCCTGTTGTTAATATGGTATCACATTGTGCCCTGTTGTTACCTTAAATCACATTTTATCACAACATACATTATCATACAATACCCAGTGTATTGTGTATCCAATTTTCACAATACAGTAGGATATGGTATCACATTGTGCCCTGTTGTTACCTTAAATCACATTTTATCACAACATCCATTATCATACAATACCCAGTGTATTGTGTACCCAATGTTAAAAATACAGTAGGATATGGTATCACATTGTGCCCTGTTGTTACCTTAAATCACATTTTATCACAACATCCATTATCATACAATACCCAGTGTATTGTGTACCCAATTTTCACAATACAGTAGGATATGGTATCACATTGTGCCCTGTTGTTACCTTAAATCACATTTTATCACAACATCCATTATCATACAATACCCAGTGTATTGTGTACCCAATTTTCACAATACAGTAGGATATGGTATCACATTGTGCCCTGTTGTTAATATGGTATCAAATTGTGCCCTGTTGTTACCTTAAATCACATTTTATCACAACATACATTATCATACAATACCCAGTGTATTGTATACCCAATTTTCACAATACAGTAGGATATGGTATCACATTGTGCCCTGTTGTTACCTTAAATCACATTTTATTACAACATACATTATCATACAATACCCAGTGTATTGTGTACCTAATTTTCACAATACAGTAGGATATGGTATCACATTGTGCCCTGTTGTTACCTTAAATCACATTTTATCACAACATACATTATCATACAATACCCAGTGTATTGTGTACCCAATTTTCACAATACAGTAGGATATGGTATCACATTGTGCCCTGTTGTTACCTTAAATCACATTTTATTACAACATCCATTATCATACAATACCCAGTGTATTGTGTACCCAATTTTCACAATACAGTAGGATATGGTATCACAATGTGCCCTGTTGTTACCTTAAATCACATTTTATCACAACATACATTATCATACAATACCCAGTAGGATATGGTATCACATTGTGCCCTGTTGTTACCTTAAATCACATTTTATCACAACATCCATTATCATACAATACCCAGTGTATTGTGTACCTAATTTTCACAATACAGTAGGATATGGTATCACATTGTGCCCTGTTGTTACCTTAAATCACATTTTATCACAACATCCATTATCATACAATACCCAGTGTATTGTGTACCCAATTTTCACAATACAGTAGGATATGGTATCACATTGTGCCCTGTTGTTACCTTAAATCACATTTTATCACAACATACATTATCATACAATATGCAGTGTATTGTGTACCCCAATTTTCACAATATAGTAGGATATGGTATCACAATATGCTCAGTTGTTACCTTAAGGGGGACTCAAGGAATTTTGTGAGTGATGTAATTATTGAACTATGACTCAAATGGATATACAAGTATACATTTTTGGAAAGGAAATGCATCAGAGCAAAATTGTTGATTTCTTCATCGCCTTTTTGACCCAATTTATTTTGAACAAAGCTAACAAAAATAATTTTGAGTAAAAAATGCCAAAAATCGCTAACTTAAGGACATTTTTTAAACATAATCTAATATTTTAGGAAATTTTGACTAAAAATTGCCAAAAAAGTGAAAAAAATGGAAACACTCACATTTTTAACACCTTTTTTCAAAATTTCAAACAAATATTAGATTAGGTTAAAAAATGAGACACTCTCTGATTCATTTCCTCTCCAAAAATGTATAATTTAATATGCATTTGATTAAAAGTTCAATAATTACAGCACTCATAAAATTAAAAAAATTAAATCAAAAACTTCCCTGAGTCCCCCCTTAAATCACATTTTATCTCAACATACATTATTATAGTATACAATACCCAGTGTATTGTGTACCCGATGTTAACAATATAGTAGGATATGGTATCACAATGTGCCCTGTTGTTACCTTAAATCATATTTTATATCAAAACATACAATATTTGGTAAAGCCTTAGCTTCTAGTATAAAATGTCAAGAAGTATAATCATGGAAGTCACCTTGATGAAATCAAATCTGCTGCTCCCTGACTGTAAGGGGAAAATAGAAAAATGAAAGAAAGAAAATACAGTTATAGCTATTGTATTTGAATATTATATTCCATATCAGTATTTTGTCTCTATTGAACATCCTGCAAAAGAGGAGAGGACAAAGGAATAGGGTAAAAATGAAAAAAAATATGGACTGTTATTTGAAGAAAATATTGTATTGGTTTTATAGTACTAGTATACTAATCTGAAGTAGTCAATTTCAATTTTAATATTCATCTTAACCAAAATACAAACAACTTATAAAGGACTATCCTTATTGCCCCATAATTTCAACATGAAAGTTATTTTAAATTTACATACACATAATTATGTGACCATCTCCCATAAACCCAGTGTAAAGTTGCCAGGGCCTTTTCAGAGATATGGCTTAATAAACTCAAGAAAATTCAATAAAAAACAAAGTATTTGTCATATCATTTTCAAGCTTATTTGAAGCAGATTTAACTAAATCAAAATGTCCATTTGTTTTGGTGAAAAATGTAGACTTTTACACTGGATTTGTTGTGGACGGATACATGTGTATATATAAATAATAAGGAGTAAAACACATTACATTTAATTCTATGATTTTAAACTACTGATATGTGATAGAAATTATGCCATCATTGGTATTGAACATGAAATGAGACTTGTCAATGTTGTTTGAATAAAAGGGGGCATAATTAGGTAAAATTATTATTGCACAAATTATTTTTTTAAACTAGCAATCTCTAAAAGATTGCTATAATATTAATATACAAACACATTGTTGATTCTTTATGAGCATAGCATCAAATCCTGCAAAAGGAAAGGGGAGAAAGAATACAAATCATAAATTAATGCTAGACAAATACTAATGTTTTGGGCTAGATATAAGTACGGTAATACACTAGGATGTTGATTGATCAAACATAAAATAAACATAGATGCCATACATATACATACATACAAAAAGGCACACTGACCATCTTACTGTATAATTAAATCAAATTTAATAGAAAAAGTACTTGAAGACATATTTGTACTCTGAAGCATTTGCTTGATGTGACTCTCCTCATCTTTGTTCTTATGCATGTTTATGTTATTTTGGTTGTTATGCAGAGAAGCGCCATGATTGTTTGCTTGTGTTAATTAATAGTGTATAATCTTTGTTGTTGGATATGTTACCAATTTATTACAGATGAAATCTTGAAATAAGACATTATATAGCACAAGACTACTTTTTAAACTAGCAATCTCTAAACTATTGCTTTAATATTAATATGCAGCGATGGAAATACCCACATGACTTTCCACCCGGGGTAGAGCGACCCGGGGTTGATCAACCCTAAGTTGACCAACCCTGGGTGGACTACAATAGCGCCCTCACGGAATAAACCCTAATACTGTTTAAAAAACACCTTGGAAACTATATTCATTCTAAATTATACGTTAAAAAACTCAGGGGGTTGGCGGTCGGGGAGGTAAAAACAAGGACGGATCATATTGATATATACAAACACATTGTTGATTCTTTATGAGCATATCATCAAATCCTGCAAAAGTAAAGGGGAGAAAGAATACAAATAAAAAAATAATGCTAGACAAATACTAATATTTTGGCTCAATAAGTAATTCCAAATAAGCATAGATGTCAATTAAACAAAAATACTATGGTGTATTTCATATGTAGGCCTATCCTAACTCCTCTAATAATAATAATAATAATAATAATAATAATAATAATAATAATAAAAGGGTATTTATAATGCGCCTCACGTTGTGAACACAACCCCGAGGCGCATAACATACATGTATGAAAAAATATAAGAACATAATAAGGAAGCTATACAAATACAACAACAACAACTTATCATACAAATATAAATAAGTAATCATTAAAAACCACAGTACATTAACACAATGAAATATAATGTACAATACATGAGAGTATTATACAAACACAGTCTACAATGCACAATTCATAAATTAAAAAGAGATGTCTTCAATGACGTTTTGAAGGATTGCACTGATGTAGCACGTCGGACATGTTCGGGAAGAGCATTCCATTCCTTCGGTGCAGCGATGAAAAAGGCTCTACTGACATAAGTCCGTTTAGCAGATCTGGCCGCACGTGGTACTTGAAGGAGCCCTTTGGATCTTGATCTTAAAGTCCGAGAAGGATGTTAAGGTGTGATGAGTTGTTTGATGTAGGTAGGTGCAAGATTGTGCAAGGACTTATATACAACAAGGAGAAGTTTAAAAAGAATTCGCTTTCTGATTGGCAACCAATGTAAATCCTTCAAAATTGGCGTCACATGGTCCCATCTTCTGGCACCGGTAACCAGGCGTGCAGCCGAGTTTTGTACGCGTTGGACCTTTAAAATGTCTGTATCCGGGAGTCCATAAAGAAGACAATTGCAACTGTCCAGTCGCGATGAAATGAAAGCGTGAACTAAACGCTCGGTTGTAGAACGATCGAGATACTTGCGCAATTGACCGAGAGTCCGTAAAGAAATAGGGGCCATGCGACACACATTTTTAATGTGATCTGACATCATGAGCTGGCCATCAATGAATACACCAAGATCTCTTACACCATCCACAGGTCTGATATCCGAGTTCCCGATTTTGACACTTGGAATAGCTCTGTCATTATGAAAACGTGATCTGATGTATACAATCTCAGTCTTTGCATCGTTTATTTTGAGTTTGTTTGACGTTGCCCAAGATCTGATATCAGTAACACAAGCTTCGATTGATGCTATGGCCTCAGCCTGGGATGGAGGATCAAACACCTTATACAATTGTGTGTCATCTGCGTACACCATTCCTTCAATTCCATGAGCCTTCAAAATATCTTGGATGGGACCAGAGTATAAGATAAATTGGATTGGACCAATAACTGATCCCTGGGGTACTCCATAGATAAGCGAATGTTTCTGAGATAAAGTCTGCCCAATGACAACCGACTGGTCGCGATCACAAAGATATGACTTGAACCATTTGTGGGGAATTCCAGTGACACTGTACCTATCCGTGAGCCGTGCTAACATCAATTCATGATCAATGGTGTCGAACGCAGCTGAAAGATCTAACAGTATAAGAACCGCTTCCTTGTTTTCATCAACCGCGCGAAGAAGGTCATTCTGGACACGTATTAATGCTGTCTCTGTCGAATGGTGTTGCCTGTACGCAGATTTAAGATCATTATGGAGTTCGTTTTCATCAAGATACACTTGCATTTGAGCAGATACAACACGCTCAAGAATTTTGGACAAGAAAGGCAAGTTCGAGACGGGTCGATAGTTCTTCACATCTTCAGGATCTGCGTTGGACTTCTTTAAAATTGGATCCATAGAACAAGTCCGACAATAATCTTTTAATTTAAACAATATTTTAATATTATGCACACTCATTTACTTATTGAACACATTAGACCATATTATCTTATTCACCGCATCTGCAATGAAAAGGTGATAATTAACAACTGATATGACTGTTGAAGCTGCTTGTTGAACTAGCTGAAAGTGTAAAAGATTATGAAATAAGTCACGCTATGATGTCGACTTTCGTGCTGACCTCAAATGAATACCAATACCATATTGATAGCAAAAATGTTGCAACAAACATTAATGACGAAAACCCAAAATATCACATCATTTAAAGTACATGTAGTGACATTGTCCATGAAACATTGCTGTCTGTTCAAACATCAATTATCAATACTTATATTCAGTGGTGGAACTTTAGATTTTTTCCAACTAGCCAGTCGGGCAGGTAACTCACAGAATTTACCTGCCCCACAAATATTCCACCAGCCCAAGGTTTTTTCATAATATTTTGCAGCAAACAATTAAAAGCAAGAGTACTTTTAAACTACAATTACATGTTTTTGTCTTTATTGTAAAATAATAATAATAAAATAAATCATGAGGAAGAATTGCTGCAATGAGAGCAGACTTACAAGAATAAAAAGAGGGGACAAGAAACTCGAGCCCCAGACAGGGCACTCAAGTTGTGGGAAATAAGATAGGATGGCGGGAAACTTGGGAAAACTTAGGCCCCAGACAGGGCACTCAAGTTATGGGAAATAAAAAGAGGGGGGAGGGGGTTCAAACTTAAGCCCCAGACAGGGCACTCAAGTTATAGGAAACAAATCGGCCTATGGGTGTATGAACTGTAAAATACAGGCATGTTGACAAGCTGGAACATAGGTCTATGATATTTAATCTTTAATGTTGAGACCATTGGGCTCTGTTGTGTCAAGCTTCATGATCCATTCCTTCTCCAAGATCCTTCTCATGATAATGTCGTTCTTTGGAGGCCTATCAATGCATGTAACGGAGATGTTACAAGCGTTGTGGTTCGGTAAGTTGAAATGACGACCAACTTGTTTGTCCCTGTTGTGTCTGGCGTCAGCGCAATGCTCACCTACTCGACATTTCTTCAAATGTGTAATAACTTCCATTCCTCCATCAAGTTCACATCAAGATCACTTCCGAATCTTCTACTAAAGAGGTACCTTTCTTGGATGTCATGGTGTCTATTTCAGATGGTGGTCTTCAAACAGACTTGTATTCTAAGCCTACAGACTCCCACCAATCCCTTCATTGGACTTCTTGTCACCCCAAACATACCAAGCGCAGTCTTCCTTATGGTTTGGCTTTCAGACTTAATAGAATATGTTCCACACCTGAAAACCTCCAGCTTAGAGTCACAGGTTTTCTCAGGGATCGAGGGTATTCCAGTCGGTTGGTAACCATGCAGATCAGCAAAGCTTTGTCTATACCCAGGTCTGAAGCCCTCAAACCACTGGTGGCAGTGATAACAGCATTGATCGGGTTCCTCTTGTGGTTACGTACCATCCATCGCTTCCGGGCATTTCCAAGATCATACGCCGTCATCTTCCCATTCTCCACTCTTCCAATAAGTGTAGGATGCCATCCCTAACCCTCCTATTGTGGTTTACCGTAGAAGTGCCAACCTGAAAGACCTTCTAGTGAGATCTACTCTTCCCCAGATCACACCTCCTCTTCGAGGTTCATATCCTTGTGGTGGCTCCAAGTGCAAATCCTGCAACCACAAAGGGGTACACTTCAATGTTGGTAGAGTCTCTATTTCTCATAGGCCCTACCTCTGAGAACACTACTTTCACCAGCTCTTCTACTGGAGAGACGTTTCCCATACGCAAACATTTGTCTTGCCAATCGGACAATGTCATATATCTCATTACCTGCGCAACGTGTGAGAAGCAGTATGTTGGAGAGACTGGTCGCACTCTGGAATGTCGAGTAGGTGAGCATTGCGCTGACGCCAGACACAACAGGGACGAATGTCTCTACAATATTAACAATAACAATATCTGCAAATCAGCCCATAATGCTGTTAGAAAGATTGGTAGCATTTTAAGACTCGACTGCTGCAACAGTTTGTTGTATGGACTGCCAGACTCGGACATCCTCAAGCTGCAACGCGTGCAAAACATTGCTGCAAGACTTGTTTGTAAAGTAAATCAAAAGGAACACATATCACCTCACCTTCGTCGACTCCACTGGCTCCCCATCAACAAACGGATTATCTACAAAATTCTTCTTCTGACTTTCAAGGCCATGCACGATCTTGCTCCATCATATATCTGTAAACTTTTGCAACACCATAATGCAAATCGTGTTTTACGCTCGGCATCACAATTCCGCCTCCACGTGCCTAGATCATCTACTTCGTTATACGGTATGAGAGCTTTTTCGATCGCGGCACCTATGTTATAGAATAATTTGCCTTTGACTGTTAAAAATACAATTTCCGTCTCTTCATTCAAACGTGCTCTCAAGACTCACCTTCTCTCATGATCCTATCGGACTCTATTTGTATCATTGTACGTTCCTGTGTGTGCATCATGATCAATGCTCCATGTTGCTGTTATATTATTTGCCTTCCCTTCTTTTATGTGTATTTTTGTGTACACAGCGCTCTGAGTTTTTTTTATACATGTTGCGCTTTATAAATACGTTATATTATTATTATTATTATCAACCTGATCTCCTCTATCATCATGACACACGGTCTGACGATGAAATGATCATGAACTTACTGTTACTTATATACACTGTTATGATAAGATCCTCCATCCATCATAGTTATCTCATTCTCTTCATCACTGTTATGCTAAGACTTTCCATTCATCTTCACACATACTTTACACATCCTCTTCATTGTTATGTTAAGACTCTTAATTCATCTTCAAATATAGTGTCCTCATCTTCTTCATTTTCACTTTCTTCATCATTGTCGTCATCTATATGTAAAACTCTCTTGTTTTGACATGAAATGCCACATGAACAATTCATGTTGCAGTATCTCGATGGTTCTGCTTTCCTACATCTGCATTGTCTAGTTGTGCAGCCCTTTGTGCATCCACAGCCTTCCTTCAACATGCGGACTTGATGATTGACCTTTGCAATGTTGTCAAGTGTATCCCAAATAACAGAAACTTGGCCATCTATCAACTCCCAACCGGCGTGAGTGGTGGAATTGTCATAAATTTGACATTGGCTTGAGACCACACCTGTGCAACCCAACAACAACGCATCCAATGTAGTCTCAGAGCATCTTGAGTGGGCATCCATTGCTTCTCGCTGGCAATACGATGAAAATGTCTGTCGCGGATAATAGACAAAAACAAGGAGTGCTTGTCTGCAGGGTTTTCAGCTTCTACTGAACTGAACAAATCTTCAGGTGACTTTTCTTTAAAAGCTGATAAGTGTACAGAAAAGTAAACACATCCTACAAATCTGTAAAATGCATACAAACCCTGCTCTCTATCAGTTCTGCCATATTGGTTAAGGCAACCTACTTCCGTTCCACCAGTTATAAACTTACAATGTCCAAGAAAAACCTCTAAAAACCTTCTTTTGGTAAGGCCAAAAAAGGCAGATACAAAGTCACATCCACTGCAAATAAAAAGAATCTGAAAAAATGATGGTATATGGGTCAGAAGACCAGGTCTTAGTGGTTGTAATGATAACTCGCTCTGAAATGAACATATCAATTTAGATACATTGCAAAACAGGTCATTTCCCACCGATGACCGCAACTGGACAAAGACTTCTTTGTGATGCATTGAAGATATAAGAGGCAATCCAACATGAAGAACATCCCTGTCTGGGCTACATATGACAATATATGTACAAATTGTGGTGAAGGCATGCAGCCACACTCTGGTATCTGCCTCTTCATGATTGGCAAACAAATCTGATATAGTTGTCACACTACCATACGAGGCTCCATATTAAGTGCCATATCCAGAAATTCTCCATCAAAACCTCCTGATACTACAAGTAACTTATTGCTAGGAAGATTGTATGAAGCAAGTGTAAGAAACTGTCTGGATATCAGATTGAGTAGAAGACGCTATATTCTACGGTCTCCTATGAATTTGCTCCAACTTGAAGGCAAACAGGTTTCCAGTGTCAATGACCCGTTCTCAATATCTCCAGTGTCATCCTGTTGTTTAGCATCACGCCGATTCCGCTCTATGTCCTTTGGGCTGGCACCATGCCTTTGAGCATGATCAAAAACAATGTGTATCTCTTTGGCATTGAAGACATTAATTGTTTGAAGTACCCAGCGCCGGAAAAGATATTCAATATAGTCACCTATGGTTTTCTGCTGGTGACGATCACATGGTTTACTTTGGATGATAAACATCCCATCAATTATGTAGCTCATTGATCTGGGAGCCAATGGACTATCCCTTGCAATTGATGGTGTGAAGGCCTCTGGAAACTTCACTTCATAGAGCTTTGTGATCATCGCTTTATTGGGTTTTATGGGGATTCCATCAGCATCACACAAAGCTCTAGGAAGGGATACAAATTGTTGTAGCTCCTGTACAGGTTGTTGTGATTCTCTTGACAAGGCCAATTGCTTCCGAAGGCAGCTTATCTGTAGACGTTGATCTGCCATCTCAGAAAAATACAAAGAAAATAATATACACAATTCATGCAAAGATAAAAAATCAGTACTTGGGAAACAAATTCGTTTTTAACCGGTGTTTGAAGATACAGACGGACGGTGCCTCTCTGATGCTGACCGGGAGCTGATTCCAAAGTCGGGGCCACATAATAGTTATAATACAAATAACCTTTACAACCTTTAGAAGGATTTTTTTCAGGGGGGGGGCAAGATTTCTAAAATGTTCGTAAAAGGTTGCCCCAATTTTTCCACAGTCAGTCACCTCGTTAATTTCACGTAAGTGTGGGTGTGTGTGTGTGTGTGGGGGAGGGGGGGGGGGTGTGGTGGTGTGTGGGGGGGGGGGGGGGGGTAAGGGTAAGGTCAAACAATTTCGCATGGTCACAAAATTTCGCAGTCCAAAAAGCACAACAGTCAACAAATAATGGCCAAAAGCCCTAAATTCGAAGAGTGGGGCGGGGGAACAAAAAATTCTATCGGGGGGGGGGGGGGGGGGGGGGGGCAGGCAACTGCCCCCACTGAGCTACGCCACTGTTTACAACCATAAAATACCATAAAAAATTAACAAAATATATAAATAAGTAAAAGGCAAAACAATTGAAGCGCAATTGAAAAGTCAATATAGATACAGATTCGCCAAATTACGATCTAGTGAGAAGACATGAAAGGAATTATCACCAGCTTGATGTTTAGATATAGAGGCACAAAAAGCCTGGTAGCATCAGAATAGGAGCGAAGGACACATAATTTCTGTTTTGGCTTGCTACATTTTAAACTTGCCAAGACAATTCAAGTTTGCTAGCAACAGCAATGGATTTCTCATAATCCATTGTAATACCCTTTCATCATCACTAAGATCGTTTGGCTCAAAAAATATGCACCATCAATGTTCTAAAATGGTGGTTTTCTTTGATATCCATGGTGAGAATAATTAACTCTTACAGGGAATCCTAGAAAGATTTCATGAACATTAAATTATTCAAGAGCAACATCTATTGTGTTTCTAGGTTAAATGGTTCAGCCGATATGGTCCCGCACTACCAAAAAGTACCTTTATTGCTTTGTGTGGTTTAGAGGTCAAGTTCGTGTTAATTTGTCTCACTTTTAGAGCTAGCTGGTTCATTCATTGTTTTTATTGAAGATCAAAATGTCTTCTGTTTAAAAACAATCCCTTTTGTGGGGGTTAGCCGGCAATTCCCCCCCCCCCCCCCTACGGGCCAATGATATATATATTAGGTACGACAGGCTGCCTATATCCTAAGGTCCGGGGTTTTTGCTCTAATTGGTGTAAACAGTGAAATCATGTAAAATAATACCATTCATGAGATTTTGGGCCTAATATGGAAGAAATAACCTACAAATGCCAAATGATTATTTAAGGTACATTTACAGTAATTTTTACCTTTTCTAGGATGTTAAATTTAGACTTATGGTGGGGTCTTTATTGATTTCAAACACTGCCGGGTATTGCCAGAACGCAAAATATTATTTGGTGGTGTGCACTCATAGTTCAGTCAGTGTCTCCTTGAAATATCTTAGCAGAATAGCTCCCGAAGAATTTGGAAGCAGCGCTGACACGGCTCAGCGGATCTCGGATATAGATAGGTAAGTTATACCAAAGAGTATTAACACTATATATAAACTATTACTTGCCTCTTGGTTATCAATGCTATTTTTTGGCGCAGAATACAACGACAAAGAAAACAACGAAGAAATCGAATCAGCTTTTGTTTTGAGAGAGACATATCAGGAAATGCTATGTCTAAGATCATATGAAGATCATATCTCCTCCAAGGTAGTACTACTCCAAGGTAACTTAATTTGTATCAGCTAGGCCTATACACGAACCTTAACTTCAAGCCCTTCCATGGTAGCTAGTCTCCTCGGTTAGGGGGTTCGAATTGGAGGAATGCCAAACTTCCCGAAGATGGGGTCTTTTGGCGATAAATATGATGGGGGATGTTGGGTGAGGGCAAGGCTAGGGATTTGAACAGCCTTAAGTAATAGGAGTCACCTCGGAAATTGTAGGCCCTATTTACCCCGGGTAATTTTCTATCAACATTACTTTTTTATTGCTTAATGTATGCTTCATCAGCAGGCTATTCAATCTTCTCAATTACAAGAACTGTGCTCAAGGAGGGTACAAA
>JAYJML010000361.1:0-41000 GCA_035610835.1 Ophiura sarsii | reverse complement strand
CATGCAGTTCAATATAATACAATATACAATTTAATACAATATGATACAAATAAAATATATAATATAATACAATACTACAATTTAATATAATATAATATACAATTTAATACAATATACAATTTAAAACAATATAATACAATATGATACAATATAATACAATATACAATATTATTAGTTGCGGCCTCATGTGATATGACATGCCAAACCATAGGTATTTTTCCGTATTGTGTGAACATGCAGGGGATAACGAATTTATCGTTTAGTCCCAATAAAAATTGTATTTAAACACTCGCGGAAAACTAAACGTCAAACAATACTAGTATCTAGTTAGAGCAAGGCGCTGAATTCTCTTCCCTTCCTTACCTCCGTAAAATTCAACCCTTTAACAGGCTCTGCGCCATCGCCTCTGTCCATAAAATCATCGCGAAAAACATGTCTGGTTAGGTTATATGCAGATCATTTATTTTTTGGCGTGGGTTAGACCTTTTTGCGGTATATTTCGGCCTCAGAATGTAACAGAAATCGACTCGGTTGCATTTAAATCATCCGCCATTTTATTTGTTTATCGTATTTTAAGCAACTCTTCCACAGACGCAAAGCAATCGCTTTACACGTAATATCATTTCGCGCCATCTGGTAACGCGGTTAATCGACGATATGAAATATATCGTGTGGTTTGACTTGTTGTTTACACGATATGGATCAGATTTCATACGTGTTAACCAATGAGATTGAAGTATGTACACTTACTAAACGATAATATTAGTTATCCCCTGTTTGTTGATGCGATACGGAAAAATATCTATGGTTTGTTTCCAATATCACATGAGGCGATAGCCGAATGTGATATTTGAAACAAACCATAGATATTTTTCCGTATCGCATCAACAAACAGGGGGTAACGAATTTATCATTTAGTAACCATGAATGCTGCACTGTGATTGGTTAATGCCCTGATGAATATTTTCACGAATTTTTCATTTAGTAGACATAAATACATAAATAATGGTTAAAAGTCAACACTAAAGTTAAACACCAACTCAATAATTTATTTACAGTTTTCTGTTTTGGCCCTGTTTAGGCCTAGGGCCTATCGTGGATTCACATTCACAGTCAGATTGTGGATTGTGCATCCTTGGAACATGTGCATGGGGAATCCACGTGATGAAGAAGTGCGACGTACATTAAGATGCTGTGATGATGGCAATACTCGCCAGGGGCGTAACAGAGGTTGGTTGTCAGGAGGGCCTGGGGCACAGCCAAAACAAATCCTGGAATTTTTCGTAAAAGGTTGCCCCAAATTTTTTCCCAGTCAGTCACCTCGTGAATTTCACGTAAGTGGGGGGGGGGGGGGGGTGGGGGGGGGGGTCAAAAAATCGCACGGTCACAAAATTTTGCACGGTAACAAAATTTCGCAGTACAAAAAAAACCCACAACTTGTGCTTTTTGTACTGCGAAATTTTCTTTCTTTCTTTCCCTTTCTTCTTTTCTTTCTTTCCCCTTTTTTCTCCTTTTCCTTTTTCCTCCCTTTTTCCTTTCTCTCTCTCTTTTCTTTCCCTTTCCCCCTTCTTTTCCTCTTTTCCCTTCCCCCCATTTTTCCTGGTGGGTAGGTTTGAATTTCCTGCTGAGCACCTTCAGGGGGGGGCACTGTGCCCCCCCCCCCCCCCGGCTGTTACGCCACTGATACTCGCTGATGTCCATCATGATGTTGAACGCTACTGGTTGTATTACTACTAATTACAAGCGCTGTCTGCTCGCACTCGGGATCCTCTTCAAGGTCCCGCAAAAATGGGCTAAGGTCAAAATTCAAGTCCGAGAGACCTGTTTGAAGAGGGGACTGTGGGGGTAGATTACTTTGCGCTGTATGATTTGTTGTTGGTTGGACAGCTGATGATAACATTGGTGCTATATGTCTATAGATGGAAGGCCTAGGCCTAGGCCTACATCATTTAGATCTAGTTCCACTTGAGAAAGTGTAGGTATATCATCCTGCTGTTGCTGTTGTGATTCTGGTTTATGTCCTGTATTCTGAATGTCAAGGCCATCGCCTAGAGACTGCGCCGTTTTCATTTTCTCGCCATCAGATACCCTTTGGTATAATGGCGAGGGAACTTACTGATCTGTGACCGGCTACATCCTTGATCTGAGAGGCAGCGTATGACTTTCTGGTCAGGATTGTAGCTCCAGTCACTCTGATACTGTGGTTAGTGTAGGTTGTTGACAGCTCGTACTTGACACTGAGTTCCTTCATGTATTTGCCAAGTTTCACCACTCCTATCGGAGAATTACAGTACCAGACATTTGAAGCAGGTTGAGGATTGGCCAAAGGTCTAGTCCAGGCTGTCACAGTTCGGATGCAGATGCTCTACGTACCGCAAGAATGATGTTACGGGACATAAATTGCCTTTGCGTTCAGGCATAAATGGAGTGAAGCTCTCTCTACAATTACCTTGATGATTTTTGTGCAGCTCATCAGTAGCCTGACAGATGTATCTGTCTCCGGTATCAGGGTTGGTTTTCAAAACGAAAGTGGACTTTGTCATAATGTGCATATTTTCTGCGCCAAGCCGGAGAAAATAAAAACGTACATCAAATTGCACCTTTTCCTGTAGTTGAACCGGATTGAGCACATCAATGGGTCACGATCAAATTGTTGATACAGTTTCGATAAGTCTGCTTCGGCGATTTCTGGGTGGTGACGTATGTCACCTTTACCCTCGGCTTTAAAGTTCACGAAGTGCTCCACGAAAAGCTTCATTGGATTCACGGAATTCCTTGTCGAGAATAATATCATATTCCTTGTTTTGAGGTGGTGATTTCAAGTATCTATTGAGGCTATGCCTCAAGTTCTCTAGTGAACTTGCTCTGTAATAGTCACCTTTTATAGTTCTAGCACAAAACCAAAACTGGTGAGTGCCTCTGCAAGCTTAGCTGCTGAAAAACTTTCAAATTCAGCATCCTCCTGTCTTTCTAACTGGTGTGCTCTGAGTGCATTTGCAGCTTTTTGTTTGCTCTTTGTGACGGAGAGCATGGTCGCCATTTTGTAGTTAACCAAGAAATGGTTTAACTTTTGGGAATTGAACATGGAAAACATTCATTACAGTTTCAGGCTTTTGCCAAACTGTATGATAGGCTTAATAGCGGCAGTTTGTCCGCGAAATTTTAGGACCCGAGTATGGTTCCGATCAGCGAAAGTTATCTCGCTCGTTGCATAACATTTTTATCGTCTGTTAGTAATATAGGCAAGTTTTGCCCTGTACTTACTTAGATTTAAAACTTGTGTATGTAGGCACAGGTCAGTTGACCTACCAGCAGCCCGTGCTACTGATGAGACTCACGGAGAGTCGAAACGCGTCTAGCTACTCTGCATGCCGTCACCATTGTTTTATCTTAAACATGGTGGGCCTTTACTCTATAGGACATTCTCAACTTATTTGTCTCCTCCCTAGTAGTTTAAACTCAAGGGAGAGGACATTTTAAGTTAGGAATGTTATTAGACATACAAAGCTCATTGTATATAAGTCACTCTAAGTCTAGAATGGCATTTGGTTTTCCGTATTAGTCCATTGGATTAATTTTGTTCTTCCCAGAGTCATCTTAGTTACGAAAGCAAGCTAGCTTTCTTTTAGCAAACAGTTTCATAAACCTGAAGTTCATAGTCATGAATTACCGGGTGAATTACAACAAGTCGCCTCCATCGATCATCGTTTAAAGAACGGCAAGACATGCCTTCTGTCATCGTTTTAAATTGATTTATCGTAAGATAAATAGACCTACTGCCTTCTCATATAAGTTTAATATGAGCAATACATGCCGCGTGTCTTTTAGTCCAATACGGAATAAAGCACATTAGGCCTACACAACATTCAGCAAGACATTTAATTGTCAGAGTTTAATAAGATATACTTTCCTGGTTTGGAAATTTATCATTTTAAATGTCGGAGAAAGAGCCAGCGTTTTTCGAGTTTCATTCGGAAGCTTTTACCGTTTGACATAGAATCAAATATATTTTGTGAGATAAGACAAAATAGTAATTTCAAGTTTAGAAATTCAATGTTGTTTGTTTTAACAACACATCATCTAATAAGTTTTGCCACGACAAAGATTTTGTCGGACACGTTGCCTTCAGTTGATTTTCTTTTAAATCATCTTCATCAAAGTTTTCTGTTTTGGAATGCTACTCATTTTAGATTTTCTAGTTTGAACTTCTATTATAGCATTTTACAATCGGTGGTTTTAAAAGAGTTAGTTTGGTCGTCCGAAAGCAGGTACCCTTGGTACCCTCCCGCTCTTTTGTAATGTTTGATATAATAACCCGGTGTGTTCCACAGGTGATTCTTTTGGATGTGTTTACATTTCCGAGGTCATGACTGCCATACTTGAGGTTTTGGGAGGGGTGAGGGATAGTATTGACGGACATATCTGATGGTATGTTGGCAGTCAATCCCTCGTTGTAGGTCTTTCCATCAGAATTCAACTCTTGAATTCAACTCTTTTTAACTTTTAAACTTACTAAGTTCAGTAGGTTTTTGGAAATAGAGACTAATTTCCACCACCGATTTTCAGCAGATAATTGTAATAGAAAAAAACTCAAGAAAGAGTTTTCATCACAGAACAGGCAACTATCAACTTATTCGACATTTTGATTCTTCGAGCTCTTCTTTCTCTACTTATTAAAGTAGAACACGCATTTCCCGACATTAGTAATAACTTTACTGACTGTTGTTTGAACCAGGAAAGGTTCATTTTTGTTTGGCATCTTTTCACGATTGACTAGTTAGTCAAATTCAAGGTCTTGAATATACATCCTAGCCAGGACTTTTCAACATAAATAGATAGTTTTCTATTTTATTTTTAGAAAAAGTAATAGATATAGTATTCTATTATTTTATATTATTACAAATGGAGGCGCAAGTGTGCACGAGTTGTACATGTGATCAACATGACTGGTAAAGATACCAGGCCTTTCATCTTTTATGACTATACACTAATTGGCATCCTTTTGTTTGCTTGGATCGCCTACGGCATTGTCGACGGCCGCTTGCTCTCATTGTCCAGCATAGGACGGAGAGCATGGTCGCCATTTTGTAGTTAACCAAGAAATGGTTTAACTTTTGGGAATTGAACATGGAAAACATTCATTACAGTTTCAGGCTTTTGCCAAACTGTATGATAGGCTTAATAGCGGCAGTTTGTCCGCGAAATTTTAGGACCCGAGTATGGTTCCGATCAGCGAAAGTTATCTCGCTCGTTGCATAACATTTTTATCGTCTGTTAGTAATATAGGCAAGTTTTGCCCTGTACTTACTTAGATTTAAAACTTGTGTATGTAGGCACAGGTCAGTTGACCTACCAGCAGCCCGTGCTACTGATGAGACTCACGGAGAGTCGAAACGCGTCTAGCTACTCTGCATGCCGTCACCATTGTTTTATCTTAAACATGGTGGGCCTTTACTCTATAGGACATTCTCAACTTATTTGTCTCCTCCCTAGTAGTTTAAACTCAAGGGAGAGGACATTTTAAGTTAGGAATGTTATTAGACATATACAAAGCTCATTGTATATAAGTCACTCTAAGTCTAGAATGGCATTTGGTTTTCCGTATTAGTCCATTGGATTAATTTTGTTCTTCCCAGAGTCATCTTAGTTACAAAAGCAAGCTAGCTTTCTTTTAGCAAACAGTTTCATAAACCTGAAGTTCATAGTCATGAATTACCGGGTGAATTACAACAAGTCGCCTCCATCGATCATCGTTTAAAGAACGGCAAGACATGCCTTCTGTCATCGTTTTAAATTGATTTATCGTAAGATAAATAGACCTACTGCCTTCTCATATAAGTTTAATATGAGCAATACATGCCGCGTGTCTTTTAGTCCAATACGGAATAAAGCACATTAGGCCTACACAACATTCAGCAAGACATTTAATTGTCAGAGTTTAATAAGATATACTTTCCTGGTTTGGAAATTTATCATTTTAAATGTCGGAGAAAGAGCCAGCGTTTTTCGAGTTTCATTCGGAAGCTTTTACCGTTTGACATAGAATCAAATATATTTTGTGAGATAAGACAAAATAGTAATTTCAAGTTTAGAAATTCAATGTTGTTTGTTTTAACAACACATCATCTAATAAGTTTTGCCACGACAAAGATTTTGTCGGACACGTTGCCTTCAGTTGATTTTCTTTTAAATCATCTTCATCAAAGTTTTCTGTTTTGGAATGCTACTCATTTTAGATTTTCTAGTTTGAACTTCTATTATAGCATTTTACAATCGGTGGTTTTAAAAGAGTTAGTTTGGTCGTCCGAAAGCAGGTACCCTTGGTACCCTCCCGCTCTTTTGTAATGTTTGATATAATAACCCGGTGTGTTCCACAGGTGATTCTTTTGGATGTGTTTACATTTCCGAGGTCATGACTGCCATACTTGAGGTTTTGGGAGGGGTGAGGGATAGTATTGACGGACATATCTGATGGTATGTTGGCACTCAATCCCTCGTTGTAGGTCTTTCCATCAGAATTCAACTCTTGAATTCAACTCTTTTTAACTTTTAAACTTACTAAGTTCAGTAGGTTTTTGGAAATAGAGACTAATTTCCACCACCGATTTTCAGCAGATAATTGTAATAGAAAAAAACTCAAGAAAGAGTTTTCATCACAGAACAGGCAACTATCAACTTATTCGACATTTTGATTCTTCGAGCTCTTCTTTCTCTACTTATTAAAGTAGAACACGCATTTCCCGACATTAGTAATAACTTTACTGACTGTTGTTTGAACCAAGAAAGGTTCATTTTTGTTTGGCATCTTTTCACGATTGACTAGTTAGTCAAATTCAAGGTCTTGAATATACATCCTAGCCAGGACTTTTCAACATAAATAGATAGTTTTCTATTTTATTTTTAGAAAAAGTAATAGATATAGTATTCTATTATTTTATATTATTACAAATGGAGGCGCAAGTGTGCACGAGTTGTACATGTGATCAACATGACTGGTAAAGATACCAGGCCTTTCATCTTTTATGACTATACACTAATTGGCATCCTTTGTTTGCTTGGATCGCCTACGGCATTGTCGACGGCCGCTTGCTCTCATTGTCCAGCATAGGACGGAGAGCATGGTCGCCATTTTGTAGTTAACCAAGAAATGGTTTAACTTTTGGGAATTGAACATGGAAAACATTCATTACAGTTTCAGGCTTTTGCCAAACTGTATGATAGGCTTAATAGCGGCAGTTTGTCCGCGAAATTTTAGGGCCCGAGTATGGTTCCGATCAGCGAAAGTTATCTCGCTCGTTGCATAACATTTTTATCGTCTGTTAGTAATATAGGCAAGTTTTGCCCTGTACTTACTTAGATTTAAAACTTGTGTATGTAGGCACAGGTCAGTTGACCTACCAGCAGCCCGTGCTACTGATGAGACTCACGGAGAGTCGAAACGCGTCTAGCTACTCTGCATGCCGTCACCATTGTTTTATCTTAAACATGGTGGGCCTTTACTCTATAGGACATTCTCAACTTATTTGTCTCCTCCCTAGTAGTTTAAACTCAAGGGAGAGGACATTTTAAGTTAGGAATGTTATTAGACATATACAAAGCTCATTGTATATAAGTCACTCTAAGTCTAGAATGGCATTTGGTTTTCCGTATTAGTCCATTGGATTAATTTTGTTCTTCCCAGAGTCATCTTAGTTACAAAAGCAAGCTAGCTTTCTTTTAGCAAACAGTTTCATAAACCTGAAGTTCATAGTCATGAATTACCGGGTGAATTACAACAAGTCGCCTCCATCGATCATCGTTTAAAGAACGGCAAGACATGCCTTCTGTCATCGTTTTAAATTGATTTATCGTAAGATAAATAGACCTACTGCCTTCTCATATAAGTTTAATATGAGCAATACATGCCGCGTGTCTTTTAGTCCAATACGGAATAAAGCACATTAGGCCTACACAACATTCAGCAAGACATTTAATTGTCAGAGTTTAATAAGATATACTTTCCTGGTTTGGAAATTTATCATTTTAAATGTCGGAGAAAGAGCCAGCGTTTTTCGAGTTTCATTCGGAAGCTTTTACCGTTTGACATAGAATCAAATATATTTTGTGAGATAAGACAAAATAGTAATTTCAAGTTTAGAAATTCAATGTTGTTTGTTTTAACAACACATCATCTAATAAGTTTTGCCACGACAAAGATTTTGTCGGACACGTTGCCTTCAGTTGATTTTCTTTTAAATCATCTTCATCAAAGTTTTCTGTTTTGGAATGCTACTCATTTTAGATTTTCTAGTTTGAACTTCTATTATAGCATTTTACAATCGGTGGTTTTAAAAGAGTTAGTTTGGTCGTCCGAAAGCAGGTACCCTTGGTACCCTCCCGCTCTTTTGTAATGTTTGATATAATAACCCGGTGTGTTCCACAGGTGATTCTTTTGGATGTGTTTACATTTCCGAGGTCATGACTGCCATACTTGAGGTTTTGGGAGGGGTGAGGGATAGTATTGACGGACATATCTGATGGTATGTTGGCAGTCAATCCCTCGTTGTAGGTCTTTCCATCAGAATTCAACTCTTGAATTCAACTCTTTTTAACTTTTAAACTTACTAAGTTCAGTAGGTTTTTGGAAATAGAGACTAATTTCCACCACCGATTTTCAGCAGATAATTGTAATAGAAAAAAACTCAAGAAAGAGTTTTCATCACAGAACAGGCAACTATCAACTTATTCGACATTTTGATTCTTCGAGCTCTTCTTTCTCTACTTATTAAAGTAGAACACGCATTTCCCGACATTAGTAATAACTTTACTGACTGTTGTTTGAACCAAGAAAGGTTCATTTTTGTTTGGCATCTTTTCACGATTGACTAGTTAGTCAAATTCAAGGTCTTGAATATACATCCTAGCCAGGACTTTTCAACATAAATAGATAGTTTTCTATTTTATTTTTAGAAAAAGTAATAGATATAGTATTCTATTATTTTATATTATTACAAATGGAGGCGCAAGTGTGCACGAGTTGTACATGTGATCAACATGACTGGTAAAGATACCAGGCCTTTCATCTTTTATGACTATACACTAATTGGCATCCTTTGTTTGCTTGGATCGCCTACGGCATTGTCGACGGCCGCTTGCTCTCATTGTCCAGCATAGGACGGAGAGCATGGTCGCCATTTTGTAGTTAACCAAGAAATGGTTTAACTTTTGGGAATTGAACATGGAAAACATTCATTACAGTTTCAGGCTTTTGCCAAACTGTATGATAGGCTTAATAGCGGCAGTTTGTCCGCGAAATTTTAGGACCCGAGTATGGTTCCGATCAGCGAAAGTTATCTCGCTCGTTGCATAACATTTTTATCGTCTGTTAGTAATATAGGCAAGTTTTGCCCTGTACTTACTTAGATTTAAAACTTGTGTATGTAGGCACAGGTCAGTTGACCTACCAGCAGCCCGTGCTACTGATGAGACTCACGGAGAGTCGAAACGCGTCTAGCTACTCTGCATGCCGTCACCATTGTTTTATCTTAAACATGGTGGGCCTTTACTCTATAGGACATTCTCAACTTATTTGTCTCCTCCCTAGTAGTTTAAACTCAAGGGAGAGGACATTTTAAGTTAGGAATGTTATTAGACATATACAAAGCTCATTGTATATAAGTCACTCTAAGTCTAGAATGGCATTTGGTTTTCCGTATTAGTCCATTGGATTAATTTTGTTCTTCCCAGAGTCATCTTAGTTACAAAAGCAAGCTAGCTTTCTTTTAGCAAACAGTTTCATAAACCTGAAGTTCATAGTCATGAATTACCGGGTGAATTACAACAAGTCGCCTCCATCGATCATCGTTTAAAGAACGGCAAGACATGCCTTCTGTCATCGTTTTAAATTGATTTATCGTAAGATAAATAGACCTACTGCCTTCTCATATAAGTTTAATATGAGCAATACATGCCGCGTGTCTTTTAGTCCAATACGGAATAAAGCACATTAGGCCTACACAACATTCAGCAAGACATTTAATTGTCAGAGTTTAATAAGATATACTTTCCTGGTTTGGAAATTTATCATTTTAAATGTCGGAGAAAGAGCCAGCGTTTTTCGAGTTTCATTCGGAAGCTTTTACCGTTTGACATAGAATCAAATATATTTTGTGAGATAAGACAAAATAGTAATTTCAAGTTTAGAAATTCAATGTTGTTTGTTTTAACAACACATCATCTAATAAGTTTTGCCACGACAAAGATTTTGTCGGACACGTTGCCTTCAGTTGATTTTCTTTTAAATCATCTTCATCAAAGTTTTCTGTTTTGGAATGCTACTCATTTTAGATTTTCTAGTTTGAACTTCTATTATAGCATTTTACAATCGGTGGTTTTAAAAGAGTTAGTTTGGTCGTCCGAAAGCAGGTACCCTTGGTACCCTCCCGCTCTTTTGTAATGTTTGATATAATAACCCGGTGTGTTCCACAGGTGATTCTTTTGGATGTGTTTACATTTCCGAGGTCATGACTGCCATACTTGAGGTTTTGGGAGGGGTGAGGGATAGTATTGACGGACATATCTGATGGTATGTTGGCACTCAATCCCTCGTTGTAGGTCTTTCCATCAGAATTCAACTCTTGAATTCAACTCTTTTTAACTTTTAAACTTACTAAGTTCAGTAGGTTTTTGGAAATAGAGACTAATTTCCACCACCGATTTTCAGCAGATAATTGTAATAGAAAAAAACTCAAGAAAGAGTTTTCATCACAGAACAGGCAACTATCAACTTATTCGACATTTTGATTCTTCGAGCTCTTCTTTCTCTACTTATTAAAGTAGAACACGCATTTCCCGACATTAGTAATAACTTTACTGACTGTTGTTTGAACCAAGAAAGGTTCATTTTTGTTTGGCATCTTTTCACGATTGACTAGTTAGTCAAATTCAAGGTCTTGAATATACATCCTAGCCAGGACTTTTCAACATAAATAGATAGTTTTCTATTTTATTTTTAGAAAAAGTAATAGATATAGTATTCTATTATTTTATATTATTACAAATGGAGGCGCAAGTGTGCACGAGTTGTACATGTGATCAACATGACTGGTAAAGATACCAGGCCTTTCATCTTTTATGACTATACACTAATTGGCATCCTTTGTTTGCTTGGATCGCCTACGGCATTGTCGACGGCCGCTTGCTCTCATTGTCCAGCATAGGACGGAGAGCATGGTCGCCATTTTGTAGTTAACCAAGAAATGGTTTAACTTTTGGGAATTGAACATGGAAAACATTCATTACAGTTTCAGGCTTTTGCCAAACTGTATGATAGGCTTAATAGCGGCAGTTTGTCCGCGAAATTTTAGGGCCCGAGTATGGTTCCGATCAGCGAAAGTTATCTCGCTCGTTGCATAACATTTTTATCGTCTGTTAGTAATATAGGCAAGTTTTGCCCTGTACTTACTTAGATTTAAAACTTGTGTATGTAGGCACAGGTCAGTTGACCTACCAGCAGCCCGTGCTACTGATGAGACTCACGGAGAGTCGAAACGCGTCTAGCTACTCTGCATGCCGTCACCATTGTTTTATCTTAAACATGGTGGGCCTTTACTCTATAGGACATTCTCAACTTATTTGTCTCCTCCCTAGTAGTTTAAACTCAAGGGAGAGGACATTTTAAGTTAGGAATGTTATTAGACATATACAAAGCTCATTGTATATAAGTCACTCTAAGTCTAGAATGGCATTTGGTTTTCCGTATTAGTCCATTGGATTAATTTTGTTCTTCCCAGAGTCATCTTAGTTACAAAAGCAAGCTAGCTTTCTTTTAGCAAACAGTTTCATAAACCTGAAGTTCATAGTCATGAATTACCGGGTGAATTACAACAAGTCGCCTCCATCGATCATCGTTTAAAGAACGGCAAGACATGCCTTCTGTCATCGTTTTAAATTGATTTATCGTAAGATAAATAGACCTACTGCCTTCTCATATAAGTTTAATATGAGCAATACATGCCGCGTGTCTTTTAGTCCAATACGGAATAAAGCACATTAGGCCTACACAACATTCAGCAAGACATTTAATTGTCAGAGTTTAATAAGATATACTTTCCTGGTTTGGAAATTTATCATTTTAAATGTCGGAGAAAGAGCCAGCGTTTTTCGAGTTTCATTCGGAAGCTTTTACCGTTTGACATAGAATCAAATATATTTTGTGAGATAAGACAAAATAGTAATTTCAAGTTTAGAAATTCAATGTTGTTTGTTTTAACAACACATCATCTAATAAGTTTTGCCACGACAAAGATTTTGTCGGACACGTTGCCTTCAGTTGATTTTCTTTTAAATCATCTTCATCAAAGTTTTCTGTTTTGGAATGCTACTCATTTTAGATTTTCTAGTTTGAACTTCTATTATAGCATTTTACAATCGGTGGTTTTAAAAGAGTTAGTTTGGTCGTCCGAAAGCAGGTACCCTTGGTACCCTCCCGCTCTTTTGTAATGTTTGATATAATAACCCGGTGTGTTCCACAGGTGATTCTTTTGGATGTGTTTACATTTCCGAGGTCATGACTGCCATACTTGAGGTTTTGGGAGGGGTGAGGGATAGTATTGACGGACATATCTGATGGTATGTTGGCACTCAATCCCTCGTTGTAGGTCTTTCCATCAGAATTCAACTCTTGAATTCAACTCTTTTTAACTTTTAAACTTACTAAGTTCAGTAGGTTTTTGGAAATAGAGACTAATTTCCACCACCGATTTTCAGCAGATAATTGTAATAGAAAAAAACTCAAGAAAGAGTTTTCATCACAGAACAGGCAACTATCAACTTATTCGACATTTTGATTCTTCGAGCTCTTCTTTCTCTACTTATTAAAGTAGAACACGCATTTCCCGACATTAGTAATAACTTTACTGACTGTTGTTTGAACCAAGAAAGGTTCATTTTTGTTTGGCATCTTTTCACGATTGACTAGTTAGTCAAATTCAAGGTCTTGAATATACATCCTAGCCAGGACTTTTCAACATAAATAGATAGTTTTCTATTTTATTTTTAGAAAAAGTAATAGATATAGTATTCTATTATTTTATATTATTACAAATGGAGGCGCAAGTGTGCACGAGTTGTACATGTGATCAACATGACTGGTAAAGATACCAGGCCTTTCATCTTTTATGACTATACACTAATTGGCATCCTTTGTTTGCTTGGATCGCCTACGGCATTGTCGACGGCCGCTTGCTCTCATTGTCCAGCATAGGACGGAGAGCATGGTCGCCATTTTGTAGTTAACCAAGAAATGGTTTAACTTTTGGGAATTGAACATGGAAAACATTCATTACAGTTTCAGGCTTTTGCCAAACTGTATGATAGGCTTAATAGCGGCAGTTTGTCCGCGAAATTTTAGGGCCCGAGTATGGTTCCGATCAGCGAAAGTTATCTCGCTCGTTGCATAACATTTTTATCGTCTGTTAGTAATATAGGCAAGTTTTGCCCTGTACTTACTTAGATTTAAAACTTGTGTATGTAGGCACAGGTCAGTTGACCTACCAGCAGCCCGTGCTACTGATGAGACTCACGGAGAGTCGAAACGCGTCTAGCTACTCTGCATGCCGTCACCATTGTTTTATCTTAAACATGGTGGGCCTTTACTCTATAGGACATTCTCAACTTATTTGTCTCCTCCCTAGTAGTTTAAACTCAAGGAGAGGACATTTTAAGTTAGGAATGTTATTAGACATATACAAAGCTCATTGTATATAAGTCACTCTAAGTCTAGAATGGCATTTGGTTTTCCGTATTAGTCCATTGGATTAATTTTGTTCTTCCCAGAGTCATCTTAGTTACGAAAGCAAGCTAGCTATCTTTTAGCAAACAGTTTCATAAACCTGAAGTTCATAGTCATGAATTACCGGGTGAATTACAACAAGTCGCCTCCATCGATCATCGTTTAAAGAACGGCAAGACATGCCTTCTGTCATCGTTTTAAATTGATTTATCGTAAGATAAATAGACCTACTGCCTTCTCATATAAGTTTAATATGAGCAATACATGCCGCGTGTCTTTTAGTCCAATACGGAATAAAGCACATTAGGCCTACACAACATTCAGCAAGACATTTAATTGTCAGAGTTTAATAAGATATACTTTCCTGGTTTGGAAATTTATCATTTTAAATGTCGGAGAAAGAGCCAGCGTTTTTCGAGTTTCATTCGGAAGCTTTTACCGTTTGACATAGAATCAAATATATTTTGTGAGATAAGACAAAATAGTAATTTCAAGTTTAGAAATTCAATGTTGTTTGTTTTAACAACACATCATCTAATAAGTTTTGCCACGACAAAGATTTTGTCGGACACGTTGCCTTCAGTTGATTTTCTTTTAAATCATCTTCATCAAAGTTTTCTGTTTTGGAATGCTACTCATTTTAGATTTTCTAGTTTGAACTTCTATTATAGCATTTTACAATCGGTGGTTTTAAAAGAGTTAGTTTGGTCGTCCGAAAGCAGGTACCCTTGGTACCCTCCCGCTCTTTTGTAATGTTTGATATAATAACCCGGTGTGTTCCACAGGTGATTCTTTTGGATGTGTTTACATTTCCGAGGTCATGACTGCCATACTTGAGGTTTTGGGAGGGGTGAGGGATAGTATTGACGGACATATCTGATGGTATGTTGGCAGTCAATCCCTCGTTGTAGGTCTTTCCATCAGAATTCAACTCTTGAATTCAACTCTTTTTAACTTTTAAACTTACTAAGTTCAGTAGGTTTTTGGAAATAGAGACTAATTTCCACCACCGATTTTCAGCAGATAATTGTAATAGAAAAAAACTCAAGAAAGAGTTTTCATCACAGAACAGGCAACTATCAACTTATTCGACATTTTGATTCTTCGAGCTCTTCTTTCTCTACTTATTAAAGTAGAACACGCATTTCCCGACATTAGTAATAACTTTACTGACTGTTGTTTGAACCAAGAAAGGTTCATTTTTGTTTGGCATCTTTTCACGATTGACTAGTTAGTCAAATTCAAGGTCTTGAATATACATCCTAGCCAGGACTTTTCAACATAAATAGATAGTTTTCTATTTTATTTTTAGAAAAAGTAATAGATATAGTATTCTATTATTTTATATTATTACAAATGGAGGCGCAAGTGTGCACGAGTTGTACATGTGATCAACATGACTGGTAAAGATACCAGGCCTTTCATCTTTTATGACTATACACTAATTGGCATCCTTTGTTTGCTTGGATCGCCTACGGCATTGTCGACGGCCGCTTGCTCTCATTGTCCAGCATAGGACGGAGAGCATGGTCGCCATTTTGTAGTTAACCAAGAAATGGTTTAACTTTTGGGAATTGAACATGGAAAACATTCATTACAGTTTCAGGCTTTTGCCAAACTGTATGATAGGCTTAATAGCGGCAGTTTGTCCGCGAAATTTTAGGACCCGAGTATGGTTCCGATCAGCGAAAGTTATCTCGCTCGTTGCATAACATTTTTATCGTCTGTTAGTAATATAGGCAAGTTTTGCCCTGTACTTACTTAGATTTAAAACTTGTGTATGTAGGCACAGCGCTAGTCAGTTGACCTACCAGCAGCCCGTGCTACTGATGAGACTCACGGAGAGTCGAAACGCGTCTAGCTACTCTGCATGCCGTCACCATTGTTTTATCTTAAACATGGTGGGCCTTTACTCTATAGGACATTCTCAACTTATTTGTCTCCTCCCTAGTAGTTTAAACTCAAGGGAGAGGACATTTTAAGTTAGGACTAATGTTATTAGACATATACAAAGCTCATTGTATATAAGTCACTCTAAGTCTAGAATGGCATTTGGTTTTCCGTATTAGTCCATTGGATTAATTTTGTTCTTCCCAGAGTCATCTTAGTTACGAAAGCAAGCTAGCTTTCTTTTAGCAAACAGTTTCATAAACCTGAAGTTCATAGTCATGAATTACCGGGTGAATTACAACAAGTCGCCTCCATCGATCATCGTTTAAAGAACGGCAAGACATGCCTTCTGTCATCGTTTTAAATTGATTTATCGTAAGATAAATAGACCTACTGCCTTCTCATATAAGTTTAATATGAGCAATACATGCCGCGTTTCTTTTAGTCCAATACGGAATAAAGCACATTAGGCCTACACAACATTCAGCAAGACATTTAATTGTCAGAGTTTAATAAGATATACTTTCCTGGTATGGAAATTTATCATTTTAAATGTCGGAGAAAGAGCCAGCGTTTTTCGAGTTTCATTCGGAAGCTTTTACCGTTTGACATAGAATCAAATATATTTTGTGAGATAAGACAAAATAGTAATTTCAAGTTTAGAAATTCAATGTTGTTTGTTTTAACAACACATCATCTAATAAGTTTTGCCACGACAAAGATTTTGTCGGACACGTTGCCTTCAGTTGATTTTCTTTTAAATCATCTTCATCAAAGTTTTCTGTTTTGGAATGCTACTCATTTTAGATTTTCTAGTTTGAACTTCTATTATAGCATTTTACAATCGGTGGTTTTAAAAGAGTTAGTTTGGTCGTCCGAAAGCAGGTACCCTTGGTACCCTCCCGCTCTTTTGTAATGTTTGATATAATAACCCGGTGTGTTCCACAGGTGATTCTTTTGGATGTGTTTACATTTCCGGGGTCATGACTGCCATACTTGAGGTTTTGGGAGGGGTGAGGGATAGTATTGACGGACATATCTGATGGTATGTTGGCAGTCAATCCCTCGTTGTAGGTCTTTCCATCAGAATTCAACTCTTGAATTCAACTCTTTTTAACTTTTAAACTTACTAAGTTCAGTAGGTTTTTGGAAATAGAGACTAATTTCCACCACCGATTTTCAGCAGATAATTGTAATAGAAAAAAACTCAAGAAAGAGTTTTCATCACAGAACAGGCAACTATCAACTTATTCGACATTTTGATTCTTCGAGCTCTTCTTTCTCTACTTATTAAAGTAGAACACGCATTTCCCGACATTAGTAATAACTTTACTGACTGTTGTTTGAACCAAGAAAGGTTCATTTTTGTTTGGCATCTTTTCACGATTGACTAGTTAGTCAAATTCAAGGTCTTGAATATACATCCTAGCCAGGACTTTTCAACATAAATAGATAGTTTTCTATTTTATTTTTAGAAAAAGTAATAGATATAGTATTCCGATTATTTTATATTATTACAAATATGAGGCGCAAGTGTGCACGAGTTGTACATGTGATCAACATGACTGGTAAAGATACCAGGCCTTTCATCTTTTATGACTATACACTAATTGGCATCCTTTGTTTGCTTGGATCGCCTACGGCATTGTCGACGGCCGCTTGCTCTCATTGTCCAGCATAGGACGGAGAGCATGGTCGCCATTTTGTAGTTAACCAAGAAATGGTTTAACTTTTGGGAATTGAACATGGAAAACATTCATTACAGTTTCAGGCTTTTGCCAAACTGTATGATAGGCTTAATAGCGGCAGTTTGTCCGCGAAATTTTAGGACCCGAGTATGGTTCCGATCAGCGAAAGTTATCTCGCTCGTTGCATAACATTTTTATCGTCTGTTAGTAATATAGGCAAGTTTTGCCCTGTACTTACTTAGATTTAAAACTTGTGTATGTAGGCACAGGTCAGTTGACCTACCAGCAGCCCGTGCTACTGATGAGACTCACGGAGAGTCGAAACGCGTCTAGCTACTCTGCATGCCGTCACCATTGTTTTATCTTAAACATGGTGGGCCTTTACTCTATAGGACATTCTCAACTTATTTGTCTCCTCCCTAGTAGTTTAAACTCAAGGGAGAGGACATTTTAAGTTAGGAATGTTATTAGACATATACAAAGCTCATTGTATATAAGTCACTCTAAGTCTAGAATGGCATTTGGTTTTCCGTATTAGTCCATTGGATTAATTTTGTTCTTCCCAGAGTCATCTTAGTTACGAAAGCAAGCTAGCTTTCTTTTAGCAAACAGTTTCATAAACCTGAAGTTCATAGTCATGAATTACCGGGTGAATTACAACAAGTCGCCTCCATCGATCATCGTTTAAAGAACGGCAAGACATGCCTTCTGTCATCGTTTTAAATTGATTTATCGTAAGATAAATAGACCTACTGCCTTCTCATATAAGTTTAATATGAGCAATACATGCCGCGTGTCTTTTAGTCCAATACGGAATAAAGCACATTAGGCCTACACAACATTCAGCAAGACATTTAATTGTCAGAGTTTAATAAGATATACTTTCCTGGTTTGGAAATTTATCATTTTAAATGACGGAGAAAGAGCCAGCGTTTTTCGAGTTTCATTCGGAAGCTTTTACCGTTTGACATAGAATCAAATATATTTTGTGAGATAAGACAAAATAGTAATTTCAAGTTTAGAAATTCAATGTTGTTTGTTTTAACAACACATCATCTAATAAGTTTTGCCACGACAAAGATTTTGCCTTCAGTTGATTTTCTTTTAAATCATCTTCATCAAAGTTTTCTGTTTTGGAATGGTACTCATTTTAGATTTTCTAGTTTGAACTTCTATTATAGCATTTTACAATCGGTGGTTTTAAAAGAGTTAGTTTGGTCGTCCGAAAGCAGGTACCCTTGGTACCCTCCCGCTCTTTTGTAATGCTTTTTTGTTTGCTCTTTGTGTGTTAAATGGAGTAGCATTTGTCCTTTTATCATCAATGTCTTCCTTGGTAAGAGAGCCAAATCGTCTGCTAGCCATTTTGATGTACAGGAAAATTACTTGTAAACATGCAGTCTTGCACTAAGTCTTCAATCAGTGGGTACCAGACATTCCTGTCAAATGTAGATTGTGTGAAAGACTAAACTTATGTCAAGAATAACCTCATTTATGTATTGTGTGTGTTAACACGTAAATATTAAAATTCCCTATGGTTGTGATTGATACTTTAAGGGGTAAATAATCAGAATGAGATTAATCCAATTATACAATCTCTTCCACATACATATTGTTTCACTTGTGTGTGTACAATGTATATTACTTGTGTTACTTGTTAGTGCTGTGTTATCAATGATAAATACGGGCCCATACCCCCCTTCCCTTGTAGTGAAAAATTACTCTTGTAATACATGAAAATATTCATCAGGGCATTAACCAATCACAGTGCAGCATTCATGGCTACTAAATGATAAAATACAATACAATATGATACAATATACAATATGATACAATATACAATATAATACAATATAATACAATGTATTGTTTTTCTATTAGATCACACAGATTATGTGACTGGGGCATTAAAAACCACCAAGATTTAATTAGCCCGTGGAGCCAAAATGAATAATTAAATAAGGGAAATATACAGTCTTTATGGCTTTCATTAGGCCTAATTGACCGGCGATCCAGCACTCATATTTTCCATATTTTAATTATTTTATTATTTATCATTTAGCGAATATCATAGAACGCTGACGAACAATGTTGTTTTCCCAAATCTAGAATTATAACATCGATCCGTCTACCCCGACGGTGCGTTCAATAAGAAAATCCCAATACAAAAAGTAATACTAAAATTAAAAGTTTCACCATGCGGTGCATACAGTGTCCAGGAATGATTTATATACCCAGATTGAAAAAAAACATTGCAATATAAAAAAACACATTGGAGGTCATTGCAGTTTAAATATAATCATACGTTAACATGTTTAATTGCTCTGTACGTCTCATCAAAACATCTTTATCCATTCCAAAATGGCATGACATTCTTGAAAATTGATGCATGGTGATGTTACACCAAACCTCAAGGTATAAGTATGATATAAATCACTCAAGCTGAACAATCATTAAAATGTGTTAACTTTACAATGGATAATAAAAGAGGATACAGCAAATTTCTTGAGTGTATTGAACCTGGTCAATGGTTTTATAAATTTCAAAGGAGGTGATTTTGTTCAAACTTGTAATCTACGGTGTTTAGAAAAGCGGCTATAGATTCGGCCACGAACGTCCATTTAATAACAATTCCTTTAAGAGGAAAGGGGCTCTCAAATAAATAATGAACGAATCTGTAAGAACACTAGATGTTATGACCATTAGCACTTTGATCAATAGCAATGGTATTCATAGCTACAAATCATGACACCCTGTACAAAAACAAAGTCAATCATAATTATTATGTTATGATTTAAAATGATGTCAAGCACAGAAAATATTCCATTATAGTCTGTAATTGCTGAAGTCAATTATGTACAGTCATTATTCCCGAATAGAACTTGCCAATCGGTTGACAGTCCCTCTTGTCAGGTTCTATGTAGCGAAGAGCATATCTCATAGTCTAAAGATGGAACTGTTTCCATTGTTTTTATGAAGCTAGAACACCATGATGCATGGCTATATCGATGCCAATGTTACATAAGAATTAGAGAAAAGCCCATCACAATAAATATATTGACACAACCCAACTTAAGAAGATCGAGATTCTCACTCTTCGCAACCTAGAGTCACGTCGGCTTTTCCCTAAGTTAGAGGAACATGTCCTAGAGTGTGTGAAGTGTATATTCAGAATCACTTCAGTAGACAATAAAAATAAATATTTGGCGGTCATGCGCGCGTACTTATTGGTTGTTATTAATAGAACAAGCTTTGTTAATTTATTCCGAAGATTTTTTCTCTTCAGCTTCTCCGACATGACCTTACTGTATTCATGTAATCTGATAGTAAGGTATCGCGTGATCAGGTGGCGGATCAATCTACTGAAATGATTCTCAATACCTACCGTTCACAATCTAGGGCATGGTCCTCTAATCTAGGGAAAAGCCGACGTGACTCTAGGTTGCAAAGGGTGAACATCTCCATCTTCTTCAACAGGTTGGGTTTTGTCATGGTCTTCACATCCATGTCATCCTCGGCACCAACTCCTACCGTCGCTCTGAAAACTCGCTCACACTGTTTACCTGTATCCCACAAAAGAATGTAAAATCAATTAATTTCAAGTAAGTGCTGATGGACATCACATTCGCCATGAATATGCTGAACGTTTGTAATGAAAGTCATTCATTTGGCATTTGTTGCCGCTGCTTGTCCTTACTGCCGATTCTTGATCTTCTGAACTATACGCTTGCTATCATCAAAATCAATAAGATCTCATTGTGTCCAACTTTGATTGTCTGATTGTGGCTGACGCAGTCCGCATGGTCGAAGGCCAATTAATTTGAATCTATATTGGTATGGGCCTATATGGTAAAATGAGACGAATGTGTTCAAACTGTCCTAGATAGTGATGTTTGAAATGACCAATCGAGTTTTAATATCAAAAAGCACTTTTGATCTGGCCCGGGGGGGAGGGGGTGGTGGGCACTAACATTGGGAAAGGGTATAGATAGGTATATGCCGCGCTGAAGACCCCTTTTTCACCCTCTGCTGCTAGCTGTTATGACCCCCATTTTGAGCCTGCATCAATTCTTAAGACCCCAATTTTATTGAAAATTCAAAAATCGCGAAATTTGGCGTTCCAAAGCCCCAATTCTTCGAACATTTTGCGTTTTAAAACCAAAAAAAGTAATCGAAAATTTGCGTTCTTGCAAATCAAAATTGAACTAGCCTATGGGCCAGTTCTCAAGAACTACTTTTTTTGAAAAAATGAGTTCCTATAAGACCCTATTTTTCGTCATAAAATCCACTCAGTTCAGTTCTGTAGCCCCCCCCCCTTTTTTTTTGAGACCCTGGGCGGCCCCCCTACCCCCCCCCCCCCCCCCCCCCCCCCCCCCCCGCCCCCGGGCTTTTGATGTGTACTGTGTGCTGGATCTTACCTATGAGAAAGACTCCGCGAGATGGCATTGTCAACCCGCTATTGGGCTCCCCATTGTCCTTCAGTAGCAGCAATAACCGGTAGTCCTCGTCATCAACTGTCCCTGTTGGCTTAGGCCGCAGTGGTTCTCAACCTTTCTGACCCACGACCCCGTTTGACATTCCTGGTCAGTACCGTGACCCCCAAAACAAATATTGAATAAGCACACCAGATGGATATTATAAATGAAACTGCTTAGTTTGGATGCGAGCGTAGCGAGCAGGAAATTTTGCACATTTGACCTTTTCTTTTAGGTGTTTCTAAGCTTTTTTTAAAGCGAAATGTAACACGGGTCCCCCAAAACCTATATTTATGAGCCCTTCATAACCCCCTGGAAAACCCCAAACGACCCCCATGGGGGTCACGACCCCCAGGTTGAGAACCCCTGGCTCCCGGGGTGCTCAGTGGTTATTGAAAGTGGGGTATCATGCGCGTCCAAGAAATCACGTAATTAGGGTGGTTTTTGAAGCAGGGGCACGATACGTACGTAACGTGTTTAGGGTATCAAAACAAGGAAAATCTGGAAAAAGGGTATACTTTTCATACAATGGTCTTACGTATTTAGGGTCCTTATTTTCTTGTATCTATGAGAATCTTTAAAAATAGCCGCGATATATTCATTATTTTGTTTCATTCGTCTGTGATTATATTCTTTCGGGTTAGGCCTACAATCTTGTTCAAAACCTGTTGGGACACTTTACACATACGCACGGAATATCTACCAAATTGAGTAAAGCTTTCAGTTGAACATGTTGAAAGTATGATATTTCAAACTAGTTGATGTAAAGTCCCCCCCCCCCCCCCCCCCCCCCCCCCCCACCCCCCAAAATCAATGTTGGAGCGTATCTATACTACAGCCCTTTGATGGACGATGCTCTTATTCGGACCAACATTGAGTTTAGGGGGAGGGACTACCATTTTCGCAGTGCATGCAAGAAGTGTCCCAACAGTTTTGAACATGATTGTAGATCTGATCTTAAACACCATTTGTTTCATACTACTAAAATAGGGAAGGAAAATCAGTGCCTAGAGCCCGGTTTAGAGTGCGTGCATTGTTTCTTATTAGGATTCAAAATATACAAATTTCGTGCTAGGGTACGTTAGGGTATAAAAGTATTTGGATTACTTGTTTAGGGTATGAAAATACTAAAATTACTTGCTTAGGGTATGTAAAACACTGTCCTTACTTGTTTAGGGGGTACTTTTTCACATTTATGCAATTACTTATTTAGGGTACTTTTTGAAAGTCCTTGGACGCGCATGATACCCCCTTGTAATAACCACTGAGCACCCCGGGCCCTGGCTTAGGGTCTACTAGGGCGGCTTTACAATCAGCGCAGCACGTCCTCTTATTAAAGCTCCTGCCTGACGATATACCCACACAGATAACAACACACATTTTGTGCTAGAGTTGTAAGATCAGCGTCAGGTAACTCTAAACCCTCGTCTGCTATGTATTCATCTATACGAATTAAAAGAAAAGATCAAATGTTGAGCAGTTGCTTAAAGTTTAAAATGTAATTATTAATATTATCCGGTGATAACCACCTTTCCTTTCATTAAATATTATCTATTGTCTTTCTATTGTTGCATCAGCCATTTATTTTGTAGGCAGAGGTTACCATTCAGGTCGCAGCCCGTTATCTAGCCGGACGACCATTATTATTGCTGATGGTCTAGTACTCGCCCTTTATCTAATACAGAGATTCCCTGGATAAAATACTCAATAAAACTAGAGCGGTTCTCGGGTTTAGCGGTTTTCGGATTTGGCGGTTCTCCTATTTGGCGGTTCTCCTATTTAGTGATTATTGTGGTTGGCATTGATTATGGGTTGGTTATGTGTAGGCATGATTTGGATCCAACCGGAACCATGAGTCGCCGATAGAGTTGCTGTTAGTGGTTGATGAAGTTCAGAGAGGTAATTAGGTTCAAGAGGTTTGATGAAGTAGCGACTTGTAAATTAAGGGATGGCTGGATGACATTTTCTGTAGAAGGTAAGTGCATCGTAAAAGGCCACATAGCCTATATTGTTGTCATGAAATAATTTCTCAATAAATTACCAGACACTCACTCCCAGAAACCATTATAGATCTGAAAATTTACATTCATTGTCTGGAGTGCTTGTGATTATGTGTAATAAAACACTGAGGGAGACAGTTGTCGGAAATACTTTGAATATTTTTATGTAATTCGCATCCGCGAGTTCATCTAATAATTTAGTTGTTCAAATTATTTGACAGATTTCTACTGCCCTTGAAAAAAGCAGAGTAACTTTTTGGGGGTGTAGAGGTTGAATTTATTTAAATACCTTTGTATTTTATCATTACAGTGCTAGTCAAAAAGAAGGCGACTGCAATAAATATGGGTTTATGAAGATCATATTTCAAGAGCATGTTCTTCACTTTTACAATTTTTGTTTTGTTTATGTTTGATTAAAAGACTTCTTTTGGCAGCTGTCCATGATCTGCTATATCTTTGAATTAATCTGTCTAAAGTGAAGAGTCTATCAAAGAGGGTTATTTATAATCAAGATTTCATTTTGTTTGGTTATTTGGGAAACAATATTCACAATTAACTTCTTTTCGACTGTTACGAGGTCAATGCATTGATAATTTGGAAGTACAAACTTGCATCATGTTGTCATTTATTGGAATAGCTTTCTTGTAGTTGTGGTCTGTGGTACTATTATCAAATGGGGAAAATATTGAATATTGAATTAAAAGTACAATTTACGCAAGCAAATAATGGAAAAGGACTATGCAATAAGTTGTTATATAATAAGTTTATTAAGGCACACTTAGTGGCATTAACGAAACCAGTTGTAAAATGAAAGCATTTCTTACGGATACAAAATTGTTCATTAACACTAAGATTTCTGGAATCTGTTATTGTGTATGAAATTGCTGCCCGGGTGAGCGTTGGCAGGTTAGTTGAGCGGTTAGGGAAGTGTCACAGTGAACAGAGGGTCAGTTGGGAGAATTTAGACACTCAGATTTCCATAAAAAAAACATATCTGGTTGGTTAGGGTTAAAACACACCATGTACAGTGGAGCTTGGTAACCCTGACCTTCCTGGAACGTACGATTCACTACGGCAGGAAATATTGTTTACGTGTAAGGTACAGCATTTAATTCAATGACGCCATCAACAAAACTGAAAAAGTGCACAGGAGGGCGTTGGTAGGTTAGCCGAGTGGTTAACTGGAGATTCATGTCAATGATTTAGGGTAATTATATGTCCCCCTCTCTTGGTTTCCACACAATAACATAGCCTGTCTGGTTAGGGATAATTATAACTAATAACTAATAATAATTTCACTAAATATAACTTCACTCCTGGCCTACAAAGGCATCAAATTGGAAATAAGTTATAACACAAGTAGTAATCCTTTGAAATAGAAGGCACATGTCACTTATAATGGAAGAGTTGTAAAAAGCATATAATCAGCATGACTATTTAGGGTGTTTATATGTATGAGTGTTTAAAACCTTATCAAAATAGGGCTGGAGCCTTTAGCGTTTATTGAATGAATACACACTTGTCTGGCTCCTGGCCTATACAAGTGTCAAATGGGAATTAAGTGATAAGAGAATGGCAGCATTCTTTAGAAATAGAAGGGCACATCACAAAGAACATTTGAAAGACACCTTCACAATGCATTGCGTTTTTGCGAAATGACCTAATTTTGGCCTTCAATTTGTCTTGGTTCCCAATCCCATATGCACACAATCATGACTTCATAGCGCATTCATAGTTGGAATTGAATTTCTAAAACTTAAGAGCTTGACACATGAATACATTGTGGGAAGACATCAAAATCTTCTTTGGCCACGTCATTTATAATGGAAGTGTTGGTCATCTAAAGTATTAAGATTTATCAAGTTTTATTTGTTGAATAACTATAATTATCCCTAACCATCCTCAATGCGGCAAATGTCCACGGTAAAGTCTGTCTGTGCCAGCTGTCTTGGCACTTTTTCGATGAAATAATGGCCCCAGGCCATGGATTCTCTGACCCATTTCATTTCCAATAGTATAAAAAATACAAAAAAGTGACTGTGGTCATAATGGTAGCATACAAAATGTTCCATTAATGTTCAAGAGTTGAAAAGCATAAAATTAGCATCGAGACTATTTAGTCACTGTCTCAATACTATGGACAATGGACATAATTCAACTATTTTTATAGGTCGTCCATCATTTTCACATACAGTTGTACGTAACAGGAGGGTAAAAAATACCCTAAGCGTACATATCTTAAATGGCGATCTTGAGAGGCAGGCATTTTTTATCAAGCCATGAAATTGTTGCCATTTATTGCGTATGTAACTCAAAAAAGTTACGCACGCTCTGTACATATATGAAAATGGCGATAATTTTGGACGACCCCTTAATATTCTATCTAGCTTTGTTAAACATGAACAGAATAAAGTATGTTCCTAAAAGGTTAGCCATTTCAGGAAATAAAGATGACCCAAGTCACCCAAGACTACTGAGTTCAAGTACTGATTTTGTAGGTCCATTTTTAATAAACACTTTATTTTACAAAGCTGCAAGTACATGTATGAAGATTCGGAATTTCCAAAATGGTCAAAATGTACAATCCTCATGCATGCTGATTATACAGTCATAAAAAAAGTAACTACCGGTATACAAGTAATAGATGGGCTTTTAACTCTATAAATATATATCCTACCTAAAAATATTAGATAATAGAGTTGTTGAGAAATTTATCTTCTTTAATATGAGATTTTGCACGCTAGGATCGGTTGAATATTGAAGAAGTGACACTCCAAAATGTAAGGTTAAGTCACCATTTCATGTTCACATTTTTCTTTTCAACACGGGGGAGAGTATGACAAGTAGCGTGTGTCGACTATCCAACCTGTGCATGCATCCCCAATGTACCACACGTAACGGTAGCTGGGTCCGTGTGTGGAAAAGACAAATGTGAAAATGCAATTCAGACTACACGTTACATTTTGGAGTGTCACTTCCCTTAAAATCACCCAATCCTAGCGTGCAATATCTCATTAACAAAGATAAATTTCTTAAAAACTTTATTATTTAATATTTGTAGGTAGGATAATATTTTTAGAGTTAAAAGCCCATTTATTACCTGTATAGTTACTTTTTTTGATGACTGTAGACTCGCAACCATAATCAAACAAACTTACATGATGGACCACAGTCACACGCAACACTTTTTGACAAGGTAAGTACCGTAAAGCATGGCTTGTATTTATAGAGTTGCCAAATTGAAATTTTCTTTTACAAGAAACTTTATAACCGTGTTATCCCTAATAAGTGCCCCTGCCCTAATAAGCTCCCACCAGTAAATTATTGAATGACTTGGAAAAGAAAAAACAATTAAATACTCACCCACCCTACCCTAAACATTGAAAAGACCCCTAACATCAACATAACCATGAGTGTGGTAGTAGACGATTCACATATCACACAATTTAAAAGGAAATTTAAAATGCTTATCTCAAATTGTACTTTGGTTTTCTGTATGAACGTGCTACTCAAGAGTATTGAATTCTACAACTTTAGCACAATTAATGGCAGTAATTGTGTAACAAAAACAAATATAATTAAAAACGTCCACCGGCTCCGGCCGAAATGACTAAGCGCCCTTGCTGCCAATATTTGAAGCTTTACATCATGTGATTGTTTTAATATTGAAGTTTGGCCTATAGATAATCTTTATTATCAAACATATATCAAGCATGCATTTTTACATATTGTTATTTTTATCTGTCATTTCTGGAAAGTTGTGGTTAATTTAAAACTACTCTTGGCTATTATTGTTATTGCTATACAGTGATCCCATCATTTAGAGTCCATTAATATCCCTTTCAATCATAGTTGCAAAACTTCATAGGTGACACGATCAAGAGGAATGAGTCGGATGTCGACCCTAGTCGAAAATGAGTTTTTTTATACAGTTTCAAATAAGACACTTAGAGCTTTCAGAAACTGAAAACCCCATGTCGATACGACTTTTTGTTCCAAAGTTATGTCAAATTGTATACATGAATTTCCCTCAAAACTTATGTAAGCCGCCATTTTGAATTGGCCATATCTCAATTTGGGATCCTCCGACATCCGACTCATTCTTCTTGATCGCGTCACATATAGCACATAATTAATCATTCATCATGTGAAGACTAAAACATTGTTATCCATTTTGAAGCAGTACTACTGGTTCCCCCGGCTGATGATATTAGTCCTATTGCTACATTCCTACATGAGGCAAAACAAAAAGTTGACTTGCCCTTTCCGACCGACCCAGATTTTCGGAAATCTAGGGTCGCTATTTTTTTTTCTTTCTTCATTTTTTTCTTCTTTCTATGTCATATTTTGTTTAAGAAATAGCAAAACATGTTCTGTTTACCGTACGTTTAATTACGGTATAAACACATAACATCTTCATTTACTCACACACTTTATATCAACTGTCGCATTGTATATTTATTTCACTTGCGTAAACTGCTGAATCTATTACACATGCTTTCCAAAAACAGTGTCAGTTGGGCGACGGTCTGTGTATAATAGGTATATAATTGTATTCACAGCGCGGGTCTTTAACACTTTGACAGGTAAATGATTTTTATAAATCATGTTTTTGTGTAGTATCTGCTTGTTTAAAAGATTAAATAAAAAATATGACCGTCCGACCCACATTCTTGACCTGAAAGGCAAGTCAACCCTTTTTGTTGTTGGCCTGATTGTGTTAATTGTCATCTCTTTCATGTACAACGTACATGTAGGAGGTTCTGTTCAGTAGTAGCAAATGGGCAGAACAAATGATGTCCCTTAGTGGGTGTCTGTAGAATGCTTCATCTCCTTCAGGCCAAGTGTAGCAAGTGTTGGTGGTCTGTTTCATGTAACACAAGCATACATCATTTTCATTGATTGAGGTTACCTGCATTTCAAAATATACAAACATAAGGACAATTAGTATCTGATGAACAATAATAATAAACATACGTTTAACAGTAGTTTGTTGATCAAGAAACTGATGTATTTTGTTGATTTTGTAAAGTGTATGTGAAGCAAACAGACAAGGTCATGTTTTTAACCTCGGCACCCATAAAGGTGGTTTTGTTACATTTTATTTTATTTTTTGTCTTTAGGCTATTGTATTTGTGTAACCATCTATCAGATTCAGATTGACTTGTGTTTATTCTTATTTCAAAGGTAATCTAATACCCTTTAATAATCTGAAGTGAGAACAGATCGATCACTTTTGATTTCATAAGTTAGGGTGGTTGAGGGAGTGGAGGAGGAGGAGGAGATAACTGCCTAATATATGGGTGAAAATGGAGCGTTTTCCTTTTATAGAGCTTTCTTATCATGCTTACATCATACTGAAGTAGTAATTAAGCTAATTAACTAATCTTCAAATCTGATTAACAAAAGCGAGAACCATGTAACATACAGTCATAAATTAAGTTTCAAAATCTTACTTCAAGGAAAATTGGAAGAAAAGAGTTTGATGTAAAAGAACAAGTCCTATGTAATTGCAAACCGAAATTAAATTTGTAATTACAATGATGATTTGCAGAATATGTATGATTTTGTGCTATCAGGGATTTTGTAAAGTTATTTTTAACACCACCCTGTATAAAATATTTGTAATCAATTGTCATACTTGAATAAATCATAATGATAGTTTTATACATGCCCACTATTGTATCTGTAGGTTGAGATGATGTTATCAGTAACTGGAGTAGGTATTGAGTGGATAGATGTAATTTATTTATTTATTTATTTATAACAATAGGCTGAAGAGCCAGGACAAGCCCAATAGTGACAAGCACTAAATTAAAGGGATGCCCGAACATCAAAAATAAATAAAAAGGGACAGACAAAAAAATCACATAAGGGGAACAAGACAAATGAAAGGGAAAAACAAAAAGGGACCAGACGGATGAAACAAATGATGTAATGGCAACATGTATAGGCCTACATGTAATGTACATGATAGCTTGAACACCCTGTATATTAAATTATCATGTGAAACAATGCTTTAAAATTGTACATTATGTAAATACTCAAACTTGATCAATGTATCACCTTTACTGTAATTACAATATATATTTCATCACTTCATAATATAATTATTTCAGTATTTTATATTGCATATTTTGATCACCTTGTATATGGCCATGTGTTTTAAGTTGGGCCGGTTTTGCGTTACATGCTTATTAGACTTGTAAAATGCATGGAAATGCGGTTTACAAGTTATGTCTTTGCCAAACTTAAAACAATCCCCCCATAAGTATACATTTTCTTAAAGCTTACAAAACAGGGAATCTCAAAATATACTTCATTTTGAAAAAAATCCAGTCCCCATGGGACTTACGACCTTGAAACGATGCCTAATTTGAATAAAAATGTCAACTGTTTAAACCAGGCATTCTCAATTGGTGGCGCGCGCGCCACTTGTGGCGCATCAAGGCATCCTAAGTGGCGCGAAAGTGGTTAAAATTTGTTTTAAAAAAAAGATCATATCATGATATAGCCAGATTTCATAGACCTATGACGGTCATATGTATAAATAAAGCAATTTTTCTCGCGCTACGCGCGCATGTGCCCTCAAAAGAGTAATATTAGTTATTATGCTGCCTACATATATGTTAAAATATTTTTAAATTAATGTTATAAAGGGAATTTTGCCATTGTAAATTCTAAAAAATATGACCAAGTGGAGCTTCAACAAGTTGGTTACTAAAATGTGGCGCATCAGTAAATCTAGTTGAGAAAGCCTGGTTTAAACAGTGCAAAATTCAAATGTGGTACCCCAAAAATGATAAACATGTTTATTTTTGAAATGCTGAAAGTAATAGCTTTCCATTGGTATAACAAGTTGGAATCTATTTAATGGTTGAGTGTTTTGAGCCGGTCTCTTTTGAAGCCTGTTTTACCATAGAAGTCAATGGGAAACCACTAACGATGATCAGAAATGATCAGCAATACAAAATTAGTGATAAAAATTGTTGGGTGTTATATTATAGTGCTCCAATGTTATAAAAAGAATATCAAAACATATTTTGACAATTGCATGTTTGTGACCCCCAGGGGGTCACATTATCAAATTTTGCTCCGCCTGATCATCCTCCGCCTGATCATCCTCCACCTCAACAATCTTGGTGATTAAATGCTAATTAGCAAATGCTAAGTATATTTGAACATATTTTTTACTTTACATATGTTCTTCTCCATCAAAGCTTCAATTTGATACCAAATTGAACATATAGGTTTACCGAGAAAATTACATTATTACACCTTAAATCTCGCGCGAGTGTAACATCTCCACCTATTTACCGGCCCAACTCAAAACGCATGGCCATATATCGTTCCTAATAAGTTGAACAATTAATATTGTATATGGCTGGATGGATAATTTATTCAAATACAACCATACTTCATATAGGTACTGCATTTAGACAGTGGAAGAAAACACCCTGTTACACCCTGTATAATGTTTAGGTCACCCTGTATATTTGTTTCTAGTTACCATATTTACAATCCTTAGGGTACAGGCTTTCCAAATATATATGGTTTATCCCCTTTATATGTAAGCATTTTGATATTATCCTGAAACTGCAAAAGGTGTATATTTCATGAAATAGACACGTAACACAAATGTAGCCCAGGTTCAAAAACATGACCACAAAATTATTTTACTTAATGAATATATGTGATTCCATTTTGAGATATTTGAAAAAGAACATCAAGATTGTGTGCATATAAAGACGGTTCAATCTCAGCATCGTCAACACGCATTTATAAAATACAATCTCCGGATCTAAGTGTGATGTGATATGCAGAATTTCTGTTTTGTCTTCATTTAACTTTAGACGATTAGCAATAAACCATTTTATATACAACAATAGCAATATTAATGTACTGATTGTTTTAAATAAAGTGTACCTTGGCAACATGCATCTCACTTTTCCCTTTCGCCCAATGTTCTTCAGTTGGACAGCAGCAAAATTATGGACTTAGATTGCAGGAGACCCAATTGCAGAACCTGATAATGAAAATATAAATTAATAGACAATGTCAAATACTTCAAATGAATGATAATGGTAATTTAAAGGAAACCCAAATGTGTTAGTTACTTCATTGTCATTCAAATTGAGTGTGTCATGTCATGTCATAATATTTTGTACTCACCTGAGATGTTGTCCCAATCTATAGCTTTGTCCACTCTCTCTCTTTCAGTGGTGTGCCTTTCAGTGGTGTGCCCTTCACTGCTGGTGTCCACTTCCTCCTCAATGCCAGTGCCAGTGTCCACTTCCTCTTCAATGCTGGTGTCATCTGAACAGTTTGCTACAATTTGGTCTGGCAGAGCTGCAGAAAAGAAAGGACATATATTAAGCATTAATCATGTACTTTGTAACATCAGTTCCGTAATTAGGTAACCCAAATTGAAACAAATTGAAAATCGTCGAAATAACCTAATTTATGTATCATATCAAAGGTTATGGGTTGTAGTTTCATGATATAAATTGGAATTTGACCTAATATTCTCAGTTTGGCTGATTTTGAGGTTGTTGCGGACATACAGGGCATTTTTTAGTAGAAATCGCACCATTTCCGTCGATTTCGGTCAAAATGAGCGCAACCGTCAACTTTCAAACGACCATAAATCAGTAACCCCTGGGTCAAATTGGCTGAAATTGGTGTTTTTGGAAAGGGAATTGCATAAGGAATCCAAATCTGCCATTATTTCTCAAGCATGAGCATGTTGAGTTTTCATGACCTCTTGACCTTTACTTTGACCTTGAATTTGACCTCGTGGATCACGTGATTTGGAGTTGACGTTTGGTGAAATTATACCCCCACATGTTTTCTACACAATATCAAAGAATTAGAGATATAATATTTTTTGTTTTCTTTCCAGTTCTTCTCAAAGTTGGATAGTTGAGCAAAAATGTGACCTTTTTATGCAATGAATAGCTTTAACATGTATATTGCATAGGAAAACGGGCAACTTTTGAAATGACCATATCTAGGTAACCAATTGGTCAAATCAGTTGATATTGGTGTCTTTGGAAAGGTAATTGCACCAACATTCCAAATCTGCCATTATTTTTCATGTAGGAACAATTTGAAGTATGATGACCTCTTGACCTTTGCTTTGACCTTGAATTTGACCTTGTGGATCACATGATCTGGAGATGAACTGCAGTGAAAATGATACCCCTGCATGTTTTCTATATGATGTCATAAAATCAAAGCTATAGTTAGTATTATTTATTTACATATCAGCTAATCTCAAAGTTTGATAGCTGTGCAAAAATGTGAAATTCCTATGGAAATGAATATGAATATTATAGACTTTACATGTAATTGTATAGGAAAAAGCAAGTTTGTTGCCTAAGTATCCAACTTTGAGAAGCCCTGGAAAGAAAACAAAAAAAATTATATCTCTAATTCTTTGAATTCAAAGTTCCTCCTGACTGCACTCATATATTCACTACTTATAAAGAGTTTGTGCAGTGAACCTATTAAATTTGCGTTGCTGCGAGTAAAACCATGATTACGTTGATCTTCATTTGAATGACAATAGCGGTCAGAATCAACAGCCAATTATCTTCAGATTATCAGATCAATAAGTTGACATAATTCCCTATTTATTAAAATCAAAAATATTGTATTTATCAGAGATTTTATATTTTTAATGCTTTTTTGAAAATAGAACATATCAGAGTACAAATCATTTTGATACAGCCTGTAGGGCGGTCGAAATTCAAGCCAATATTTCTTGGAAATAGTCGCTGGTTGAGATTTATAAACCAATGTATAAATATTACTTTCAAAAACATTAAACATCTGAAGCACACTGAACAATATTGATGAAAACATTCGACCATCCACGATGTCAACTCGTATGCTTTCAAGTTTCATTCCATCTATCACAGAGAGCTAGGATTCAGAACTATACATGCACATTATTGCACATGTGGCCGCATGTCATAAGGTGGGCATGCTAAAAGGGTGGCGGTGTTACATTTTTCGGAATGGTTTCGTCATTAAAATCTTATAGCACCACAACCCCTTAGCTTATTGAAATGGTTGATGCATCATTTTAAAGCTGAGAGATAGGTCTATAACAGTGTGAAATCTCATTGAAATAGGAATTTAAATAACCGAGTTACAGCAGTTTAAATCTGAAGAAGCAGGGGTGGCGACTCAGGCGGGTGCGGGTAATGTATTAGCATAGGGAAATACAAGATTTTCGTAGTGTTGATTTGAATAAATTGTTGTATTTTCATAACCCCTTGTCCTATCAACCTCATCAATATCTCATTTTAAAGATAAATTTGTAATAAATACAAATTCCTCTAAAAAAAGAATAATGATTGCCATATCAACCCATTACAGTAGGGCAAATACTGAAGTTCTGTTTTCTCTAATTTATAGCGATGGGAATTATTAATTAATTGGCTGTATAATTAATTAATAATGTGTTATCATAGTTTAAAATGTTTTAGAGATACATTCAATCATGTAGGACCTATATATTAGTAATATTAAAGAAATGCTAGAACATTTTAAAGTAATTTACCTTTGGATAAATTAATATCAAAAGAGGATGTATAAATTCTTGAAGCCACTTAGTAAGATCGCTTAATTAACTTAATTAACTAATTACAAAAGTGTCCTTCACCACAATGTTACTTCTTATGTATCTATTTATCATATACAGTGAACTCAAACTTGAAACTTGACTACTTTTGTAATTTTACATAGTGATAAACAATAATTTCATTCTGGGTATACAGCATAAATTAAGGTTATAATTAAATTGTAATTAACATGCAAATTACAATCTTTTTTACCAAATTTCACTGCTCAATTTGTGTATTAGTATGTTTTCAATATATTCTGTATGTACAGTGGCGGATCCAGGATTAAAATTTACGGGGGGCTGACACCAAAAAAAAATCTTATAAGGGCCCCAATTTTTTTTGCCGTCAGCTCGTGAAATTCTGCTAAGGGGGGGGGGGGGGGGGTTACATTTTACGGGGGGGGGGGGGGGGGGGGGGGGCGCCCGCCCCCAAAGCCCAGTTTGATACAACCAATTACTTCAATTGTGTGCTTCTTTTAGTACAGTAGGTCCAATTTGAGAAAAACGCATTTGAAAATTCTTGTTTACATTGCCAACAATGGACTAATTAACTATTAATGAGCCGATTTTGCCTTAACGAAAGGAATTTTTAACAAAAAAAGTGGTATGAATTAGTAGAGGATGGCAATACCTAAAACATATAACAAAATACCTTTTTTGGCAATTTTGACTGTAACACAAATTACACCACCTTGTGACATGGGACCATGTGTGTTCATGTACAGGGCTCGCGTCATTATAAAGTACAATTCCCGCGGTTTACAATCATACCTCTTCGTTCAATTATTATTAATCTGACTCTACATTATAATAGTGCTGGATTATTAATTGGATCGCCCGATTTCCACTACGCTGAATGAAGGGGTCGTGACATGACCTCGAAAGCGACAGAGCTCAAACACAATGGTTCGAAAAAGGTATCTAAATTTTTCATAAATCATGATCGAACCCAATATCAGTCTACATGCTTTGAAACAGTTTATACAGTTGATAAAATATGATGCCGACTGTCTACACTACAGTACATGTATGCTAGACCCAATGGTGGCTATACTATCGTTCATGCTTCACTATATACTATAGCCACAACACCCTCTAATAGACACACGACGTCGCTAAATTCACATTGAGTGTCAGCAGTCAGTGTCAGCACTGCCATTTTTTCACTTCAATATTCCCCCCAAAATGAGGATGCTTGATCAAAATTAATTAACTCAGTGTATTACTAAGAGTTCTAGGAACAACATGTGAGTGCATTTTGATTGATTTCAAAAATAAATGTGATTTTCGCGACGTCGTGAGTCTATCATCATCTGATACATGGCTACAGAACATAGTGTACATAGTGTATACTATTCAGTTCCATGATGCCACGGCCCCTGGAACCTAGGGACATGAGTTTCTGTGACAGGTAACAGACACGGGATGATCCCCTACTCTTTACGATAAGGTTTGCAACTATTTTAACGTGTTCAGGGTGAGCGTCTGAATACACGGAAGTTTAACCTATCAGTTGTAAGACGCACTATACGACCCCCGGGCCCCGGGAGTGGTGCGTCACTTTACCGAGGTGCGTCAACTTCTCATGTACCATGACGCAGCCTGTGTCAAAAAAACGATGGACCATTGCCATCCAAATACGCACCCTCAGTCAACTATCAGTCCATTCTCACCCATGTAAAGTGACGGACCTTTACGCACCCTCCGTCATTTTTTTGACGGACCAAAGGCTGCCACTGACGTACCCTCCGTCAAGAATTATTGGTAAACAACGCACCTCTCCCGGGGGTCGTATAGTGTGTCTTACAACTGATATGTGTATTAGGAACCAACGGCTTTACGTGACTCTTCGAAACCACGGCGCAACTGACATTCACTGTACAGACCTGCACGTTATACACAAGCGAATGGGGTAGAGGAGAAATTCTACAATTCATCAGCTAACCCCGCAGCTAATCACGGAAAGAAGATCCGATAAACTAACCTAACTGAATTAAGACTTGATTGTAGAATTTCCGACCTAGATAAGAACTTTTTGGGATGAACAAAAAATCCTGGTTTGAAGGCGACTTGAACGGGCACGGTCCTGTGATTGAAAGAATATTCCCGACCGACGATCAGCGCGCTAGACCCACCTCTTGGAGGGTACTGGTACCGTGTAGGCTATCGAAGATACACTTGCACTACGGTACCGATTGGGACTACATATAATGCTTGGTTTCGTAGCTTCGTTTTACATTCATAGTAATTTAATTATAATGTTTTTAGGACTGATTTGAGTTGACCAATTACATTTTGACACACACATACCGCGACGACACACAACATCACAGTCAATGATTATATTTCATCATCACAAAACCAAGTAAGTTCATCACAACCATTCATGCCTTTTCTCCATGTTTTCTTCTACATTGGATTCATTCATTTTGTTTTGAAAGAGATATCAACCAAAAAATCGCAACCTCCCGGTCCCGTCCCGGCCTTACTATTCAATTCGGGTAAGCTTTAGAATAACCTACCATGTGTATAGACCTCATGACTGTGTAAGTGTACTATGGGTCGTTCTTTAAAAGCCTCCATTGAAGACATGCACTGGTACTGGTAGGGTATACTAAAGGAACTCCAATTCAACATGTTCATTTCAATGTCAATCCGAATCGCTACCAAAAAAATAAATTCAAAAAGCTTATTATTATTATTATACATTTTCAAATAAAAAAAGTCATGAAAGTTAGTAAAAAGACGATCACTTACCGTTCATTCATAGTGACGATCGCAAACGAGGAATAACCATGCCGCTTGGTTGAAACTACCTGCCGAATGTTCATTTTGGTGTTTGACGGTATCAAAAATAAAATTAATGAATTCATTGTTTTTACCGGACCACGCATCATGACACCATCGCTATTCTCCTTGACACCTTGCACGATTTGAGGTTGGAGCATGGAGGGTTTTTTCAGCTGCCCTGTGGAAGCATAAGGAATGTGTCCCTTCCTGCTATTAATTATAAAAGGAAGGGACGACACATTCTTTCTATTGTTTATGATGGAAGTTGGTAAAAATAAAAAAAAATGGGGGAAACAATACCTTTGTTGAATTGAAAAGACGGTAAAAAAAATAGTTTTCAAATTAAAACTAAAATAAATTGATTCTTCAATTTTTAAAATTGTATTTTTTTCTTCATTTCTTATTCTGTTGCTCCTTTGGCAATTGCCCCGTTTTTAATATTTTTGGTCCTTAATTTGTTTAAATTTAATTTATGTTTTTTTTTCTCCTTAATGTAATTTTTATTATTTTCAGTTTTTTTTATAATTTCTTATTTTGTTGCCCCGTTGCCCCGTTTATTTTTTATTTGTTGTCGGGTTTTTTATTGCCTCAAATCTTTGTTGCCGCTGCAACCTGAAAAAGACCTCCATGCTCCAACCTCAAATTGAGCGGACTGTTGCACTCTTTCCAATTTACCAACCGGAGCTGCCCAATACGCCATTTTATTCACAAAACACGCTAACAATCCACAATTAGAGTCCATTGAACCATCGATTACACTACTTTCCTGAATGATTTAAATTTCGTCCAAAGAACGGGGCACTTAAAATAACCCTATTTTACCTATCTATGGCATTTTCCATTCTAACAAGTACTTAAAACTCCATATTTTGGGCCACGCATACGTTTTGGTGTGTTCAGAAATAGAAACAAAATAGTTCGTCACGCAGTTTCTCCTCAAAAACATGCTACAAATTCACAATTGAACCATCGATTACACCACTTTCATGGACGAATTGAATCTCGACCAAACCACGGTACCCTTTAGAAAACTCTATTCTATCTAAATATATCATTTTCTATTCTAACAAGCACGGCTAATTCCATATTTTGCGCCATGCCGCGACGTCGGGGTCGGGGTGGGTTGTCTATGGAAATAGAAACAAAATGGCTCGTCGCGCAATTTCCCCTCAAAAACATCGTATAAAATCACACTTGAACCTTCGATTACACTACTTTCCTGGCTGATTTCAATTTCGTCCAAACTTCAGGAAACTTCGCTATCTCTATTCTACCTATCTATTGCATTCATTTTTCCAACAAGCGCTGCAAACTCCATATTTTGGGCCACGCACACGTTTTGGTGATTTTTGAAACCGATTAGAAAGCTCTTACCGTGCAACTTCTATGTAAAATTTAGCGTTGCTGCATTGCGCGTCATTGGGCTACCAAATTTGGCTGGAGCAACTACTCTAAAAATGACAAAACAAAACTATATAGTCAGCCTTCGGCGACTCAAATACGCTATATATAAAGTCTGTGGGTACAAACTAAACGTCGGACAAAACGTTGACTAAATTGTCGAATCAACTGGTTCGCGGCCAGCAATTGGAACTTTTGTTGATAAAATCTCTTCACCCGCGTCCATCATTGCCAATTCATGACTTTTCGTTAAAGAATGTGAACCAAAAGTATTTCAAATTGTTCCTATACTATCGAAATTACGGGCACTCATGTAATTTGAATTAGGGTATATTTACATGGTTAAACTTCATATCAATTAAACCAATCATAGTAGTCAGATACAAGTGATAGAACGAGCGATGGTAAAACGTTGCATTAAATGATCGTTAAAGATTCGGTTTAACAGATGTCTATGGAGGAAATGTCAAATTTAATATCGATGTTGTAATTTCGTGAAATTGTAAGTTTTCTTAACTTTTATTTAGTTTTAGCTAATATTTTGTTTTCAAACTAAAAGCTGTTAATTACCGATATGGCCATGGTCATCAGATCTTCTTCGGTGAGATATGTCGACAATGTCCAGTAGCTGCGTGTCATCTTGTGCGACGCAGTTGCCCGAACTCTTACTCTTGATTTTGTTGTTCAGGAGGAGGGTCTTACTCTTGATTTTGTTGTTCAGGAGGAGGGTCCTCCACGACGCCTTGAAGTGGGCCGCTGACGGGTTGTTATTCCAGCCGCCTCGGCCTCGGACTGAGCAAAAAAATAGTTCTAGATGGTCTTGGCTGAGCTTGTACGTCAGTAAGTACCTTTAACGATACAAATGTGTACGTTATTTATTAAACAATAGATTTTAAAATCGAGCAGGAGTACCAGGGAGGTAAATACATGTTAAATCCTCAACAGACCTACACATTGCCACTATATTGTCAAAAATTGGTCAATAAAATTGCTAAACTCACCAACTTCTTAACTTGGACATGTTGAAATTAACTATACTCTCATAACGTATAGGCTGGACCATGTATTATATAAATAACATGTTCTTTCTTGCCGTAATTGCCGTGGAAGCTGGTGTGGGGGCATTCTTCCATGCATGTGTTACCATCGGAATCGACCATTTCTTTTGTTTCATGTAGAGATTAGGGTTCATCCTAATAAGGTATCAATCAACCGATGGTCTTACATGAAAATATGAATAGATTCGGTTTATACAGTACATAGGCCTATACGCTATTATAAAGGGCTCCTGCCCAAACACAAGTTTAGAGGAAAGCTCGAGGAAAGAGCGGGGAAAGCGTTATCCTTTTTTTCTACATTCTTTAGAGCAATTTCAATGTGTGAAGATCAACTTTGCAGTCGCAGTCGCAAATCTATATATTCAATGTAACTGATTTGCAACCAGACCAACGATATTTCTATATATAGCCATAGGCCTACTATGTGATGGGGTATAACGTCTTCTCATTTCTGCGGGAGAGTGACAACACTATACAATACGCCTGAATGTTGCATCCTTTTGATATACAGGCTGTATCAAAAAGATTTGTACCGTGGTCTGATCAGTTTTTCAGAATTTATTTTGATATGTTACGAACCATTTAGACCATTTTGCTTCTATATGCAAAATTATTGAAGTTTCATCTTTTCTAAGAATTTTGATTTACGACAATCGAACATTTTTTTCAGAATTTACAAGCTTTTAAAGGAATATTGGTGTTTTTATCATTTTCATCGAAACGTTAGATCTGAAGCGCACAATTCAAAGTTCCTCCTGACTGCACTCATATATTCACTACTTACGGTATAAAGAGTTTGTGCAGTGAACCTATTAAATTTGCGTTGCTGCGAGTAAAACCATGATTACGTCGATCTTCATTTGAATGACAATAGCGGTCAGAAACAACAGCCAATTATCTTCAGATTATCAGATCAATAAGTTGAAATAATTCCCTATTTATTAAAATCAAAAATATTGTATTTATCAGAGATTTTATATTTTTAATGCTTTTTTGAAAATGGAACATATCAGAGTACAAATCATTTTGATACAGCCATGTACATTCCAGTAATTGACCATTGGGTTTACACGGTCAAAGAAGGCACGTCGTGCATGTGGGCTACTTACCCCATCTTATGTGTAGTAAGAAGCGTATCTGCAAGGTGGAAGACGGCGTCAATGGCCAAGCACAACCCGATGTACGCTGTCTTCTTTGGCCCGGTGCAGAGTCGCCTACCTTTTCCGTCTCCAACTTTAGCATTGATCTTGCTCAAGAAGGGTCGCCATCTATGTTGATTGCACAACCGTATGGGTGC
>JAYJML010000749.1:0-10221 GCA_035610835.1 Ophiura sarsii | reverse complement strand
TATTGTATGATGGTATGGCTTTGTATTGTACCATATTGTATTGTTATAATTTGATTGTAATGTAAATACCTTACATAAAGTAAATAGCCTAAACCCTATGCGTCGATAAATTCTAAACTGTTGCGTGTATGGCAGGCTTACAAGCAGACCCAAGTGAAAAAGTAGGAGAAAAGTAGGAACAGAATAGTTTAAAAGTAGGAGAAAGGTATGATATGGCCATGGGAGGCTAAAACTACATGAACTAGGAGAAAAGTTGGACATGTGCAGGTGTTAGGAGTAGTTTACACTGCTAATCCGTGGTCCTCATCTTTCATAGACCATAGGATAGTTTATTTATCAAAAAGAGATGGATTGGAACCTTCTTTCAAACTCTTCAAACTCAAAAGAATGATTAATGATGGTTAGGCCTAGCGCCTATATGTATGTACTTTATATTCTCAATGGTGGCTCTGAAAGGGGCCTTTGGATCTTGAAATAAAATAATTTTTATGTTGATCTTTCTATTGAGATTGAAAGAAGATTACCACCTATTCATCCATCTCTTTCTAACAATATATCCAGTTTTTGAAACATGAACAATGAGGGTGATTTCAAGATCCAAAGGCTATTTTCTTTAACTTATTTGATCCTGAATTTAATGTTATCATGTATATCAGCAATAAATCATTATTAATACAATAGTTTGTGTACTGTCCGATTACTTACCTCAACAAGTCTGCTCAGCATACGGTCCGCCTATTCCACCGCCAATGGCGTTTGCAAGGCGGCACGAGAAAGACATGAAAGACATGCTAAACGCGTGCTGTGGGTTTATTCACGCACATGTTCGCGTCTTCATTTTCTTCACTGCGCCCTCGACTGCGCCGATGTAAGCGTAATATTTAATTTAAAAAGGTGCACACAACCATTACGCGCTATAGTGTGTTTCTATGGGAAATGTGTCTTAGGTAAACGGCGATATCTTGAGTTACCTTGCAACTACGTTTATAAAATGTTGGAATAGTAATTAACACACATAGATCTAACTTGGGTCAAAAATTCAGGTCAGGTTGCCCTTTCAGATTTTTTAATATTTCCCTCTTTATACAGCGTAGTCATTTTGAAGAAGAAATCACACCTTGTAGCGCGTTGTGTTCAATGTGTATCCTTCCGCCAATAATTTTAAATAAAACGTTAGATGTATCCTCTTTTCATTCAGAATATATCGGGTACAATTCAGTGAACAAATAGAGACCAAATTCAATATCATCTTTGATGCCAAATAATGTCAATATGAATCATTCTTTCCGTTATTTAGGGACTAGCTGGATGATGGCGATGGCCGGAAGCTTTGACGGTGACTCTAATAGTTGTGTGCACCTTAAAGAGGCCTTTTTTCATTCTATGTTCAGAAATGTCATGATCATATTAAAGAACAGATAATTTGAAATGAAATTGTGAATTTTCACTTAATTCGTATAACCGGTTCGGTAGATACACCATGTACAAGAAGCTATCTACACACTAGAAATGTCCGAAATGTCTAATTCTGGTGCGTTTTTACTCGGTTTAGGCCCCCCCGCACACACTATCCCGCCCGTCGGACGGAGTTAGACAAGTCATATGCTTAATAGGATTGTTTTGTTATGCCATGGATGTTATATGTTTTCAAGTTTTATGAAATATATTTTTAAAAAATCGAACAAAATGTCGCTCACCAGAATCATTTAGAGATGGTCTGACAAAAATAAAGATGCTACTTTTTGTCAACATTTGCGACGCCACACGTCTTTGTGCCCGTTTGGCCCGTATTTTGACCCACTCGCTGTTTAATGAATTAAAAATAATAATAATGCCCAATGTTGAAATTATTACATTAATGTATTTTCAAATTATAAATCTAACATCATATGCTAAACAAATCTAACATCAAATGCTAAACAAACCAATTTTTACAACCCAAATTGCCTGGATTTAAAGACTATCTTGTGCACGTTAAGGGTGCACACAACCATTACGCGCTATAGTGTGTTTCTATGGGAAATGTGCCTTAGGTAAACGGCGATATCTTGAGTTACCTTGCAACTACGTTTATAAAATTTTGGAATAGTAATTAACACACATAGATCTAACTTGGGTCAAAAATTCAGGTCAGGTTGCCCTTTCAGATTTTTAAATATTTCCCTCTTTATACAGCGTAGTCATTTTGAAGAAGAAATCACACCTTGTAGCGCGTTGTGTTCAATGTGTATCCTTCCGCCAATAATTTTAAATAAAACGTTAGATGTATCCTCTTTTCATTCAGAATATATCGGGTACAATTCAGTGAACAAATAGAGACCAAATTCAATATCATCTTTGATGCCAAATAATGTCAATATGAATCATTATTTCCGTTATTTAGGGACTAGCTGGGTGATGGCGATGGCCGGAAGCTTTGACGGTGACTCTAATAGTTGTGTGCACCCTTAAAGAGGCCTTTTTTAATTCTATGTTCAGAAATGTCATGATCATATTAAAGAACAGATAATTTGAAATGAAATTGTGAATTTTCACTTAATTCGTAATAAGGTTCGCTAATCATAATAGAAACAAAGGTTCGCTAATCATAATGCGACAAAAGGACCACTAGTCATAATAAAAATGAAGGTCCGCTAGTCATAATTAAAAAAGGTCCGCTAGTCATAATTAAAAAAAGGACCGCTAGTCATAAATATACAAATAGTACGCTGGTCATAATATTAAAAATGGTTCGCTAGTCATAATGAACAAAAGGGTTTGCTAATCATAATATGAAAAGAGGACCGCTAGTCATAATAAAAATAAAGGTCCGCTATTCATAATTAAAAGAGGTCCGCTAGTCATAATGGGGAAAAATGTTCGCTAGTCATAATGGAATAAAGGGTCCGCTAGTCATAATAGATTACTACACTTGTTAAATCTATGGTTAAAAATGTGTTTAAAACTTCAAACAACCATTGTTTAGGTCACCCGTTAAACAAATATTTAAAAACTCTGTTTAAACATTTGAACAGACTTGTTTAAATATTCAAACAGTTGTTCTTTTTGTTGTATTGTCTAGCACGGAATATAATTAATTAATCCTGTTATTAGGCTATAAAGTCGTAATCGCTGATCATAATTTAAAATCAAGGTGATTCTAGAACCGCAAATCTCGCCTTGTGTTCTGTGGGGCGATAGTCAAGGGATTATGTGTGATTACGGATGTAAATATCGCCCTAGCTCTTATATAGTCCCACGGTGTTTGTTTTTCGGGTGCTCACTGTTTTATAGTTAAAATGACCATTGAAGTGACATGAGACAAATAATACTGGTTCGGTTTTCGAAAAATCAATAAACCAACTTCTTGTTTGAAAAAAATCCCTTTAAAAAGGGATTCGTCAGCACAACTAAGCAAACATGGTCGTTTCTGTAATATTGCATTGAACTGTTAATGAGAAGCAAGAAACGTGAGAAGATAAGTGGAGGTATTTAACACAATACTTTATGCCACCAATATGTTTGAAATCACAAGTAAATAAATCAAGAAGCGACATATCGTTGTTATTACTGATGTTTATTAAGTTTTATTGTTACTAGCGGGCACCAGCGCTTCGCGCTGGACCCGCTAGAAGATTTCACGCCGGGGAATATTGTAAACAAAGCGTAAGAAATGTGATACAATAATATCAAGAACATGTCCCACATGCATACATAATCCAGACGGGGCCCTAAATAATCCGAATATCGCAGGTGCTTTTGATAATCCAGGTATTATACATGTGCCTTAATCTAGGTAGGCCTACGTTTGTGTTTCCAGATACATACGTAGGCCTCCCATGAGACCTGAAATGCAGGTAGGGGAAGGTGGGGTAATGGCGGACACCTTTTGTCAGAGAGGTATAACACACATATAATACGTCATATAACAATAAAAATCATGTAAACACAAAGCACTGTGATGGTTCTACCTTTTATCAAGTTTTTATCAACTCATCATTTTGAAATTCGAAGCTACGACGCAATAAAAAAAAATGGCGTCGTCCGGCATTACCCCACACTCTGGGGGTAATCCCGGACCGTATTTTTCAATGGCAGCCCTCTTTTTATTGGAATACAGTATTTCAATGGGAGTTAAAAAATACCCTTTTTAAAAGTGTAGCAGAAATCAAAGAACAATGTCACATATTTATATGGTCAACAACTATTACCGATTTATGATGTTAAATTGACCACGCCCATATTGGTTACCATGGAAACGGTACATGTCCGGGATTACCCCAATCCATGTACAATGTATGGGCACATCCTCTCTTATTATTATGCTCATCATTGTGACTCCGAATTCATTTCTTTTTTATCAGAAGGTATCATACATTAAATAAAAAAATAATAAGACTTTGTTTTCCTTGATGTAGAAATACCAGTTTCAAAGAGAAAGTAAAGCACCAAAATATCAACTTGCCCAAAAGTGATTTTTGTAATTCTCGCGAGAATTTGCGAGACAACCATCCCATTTAGGTTTTGTGTGATTTCAATGGAGAGGCACCTAACATCATAGGGTGGCAAAATACCACCTTCTTTCACCTGCCTTTAGATACAGCCCTGTCCGCGATTACCCCGCGTCCGCCATTACCCCACCTTCCCCTACCCTTTGTCCCATTATATCCAGGGACCCCATAGGCCTAAGCCCTACCCCCTAATTCAGTTACCCCAGGTGCCCTTCGAGGCATATTATGTGATCTTTTCAAGAGAGCGCCCTCTATTTTCTTTTTTTTAGAAAGTAGATTTTCTTGCAGATTTACATTTCTGATCATAAATCATACATACATTCCAAGTTACAGAGCGATACGATTCCTAATTACCTCAAAATCATGGTTTTAGAGTGAATTTAGAGTGAAAATAATAAACTGTCGGATTTTCCGACAGTTTATTTTCACTTTAAAATCATGATTTTGAAGTAATTAAGAATCGTATCGCCCTGTAACTTGGAATGTATGTACGATTTATGATCAGAAAAGTAAATCTGCAAGAAAATCTTCTTTCATTTTTTTTCGATGTTGAGGGCGTTCCCTGGAAAGATCACATAATATACCTTTAATAATGCACCGGATACCACATATTCAAGGTAGGTCCACTGCAGTGTGCCGTTATCGCGAGATACGGTGCCCTTACTTTATCATAGTCAAGTAAATTAAACGCGGGTGCCAAAGATAGCGGGCAGTAAAAGTCATATCACAATATAGGCAGAGGTGAGCAATATCAAAGCGTTATAAATGTTTATATAAATATCAAGAGTATGTCCTTAAATAATTCAGGTAGGCTACTCTTGATATTGTAAAGTGCCCTTGATATAATGTAAGTGACATGGTGCCCTTAATACACCATGAGCCTATAGGCCCAATGTGCTCTTAATTAATACAGATACCCATGTTCCTAATCCAAGTAGTAGGCCTACTCCATCAACGTGTTCTTAATACACCCCCCCCCCCCCCCCCCCCCGTTATTACCTCCTGTCAGCGCATGTCTCTACCTATTTTGTACCCCAAATAATAAAAAGTTGAATTTTAATGTCAAATTGAAAGTTACTTAAAATTAGCTTTTAACTGTATCCCCCGATTATTTAATTGCCCCGCCATCCCGTTTTCCTCCTTTAACATTTTGGTGCTGGTGTCGCCACTGCCCATGCACATGCAGTATCCAGGTAATTCAGTAGGCCTACGTTCTGAGCGTTATAGTTTTATATATAGTCGGTCGTTTAGTTTTATGGTCGGCGGAGTCTATCATCAAGATTACTTGCACCATTCCACGCTTGTACTTGAGCACAATGTGTGCCATCCGGGTGTTGTTTGGCCTATTTACATTAAATACATTATTCCTCCAATAGGCATGTGGGGCCTTAACGTATTATATGTAGTCCCTTTGTCATGTTTGCTGTGTTCTATAAAGCCTCCCGAGATACTACCTGAGTGTACACCCTTAAAATCCAGTTATCGCAGGTGGCCCACCTGCGCATAAGTATATCCAGGTAATTTGACACTCGTTTTATAGTGAACCCCGTAATCCAGATACCACGGATGCCCTTAATAATCCAGACACTTTTTAATAATCATGATAATGTACCACACGTTCCGTTTATCCAGATGCCCCATGTGCCCTTATATCCAGATTATCAAGTAAGGGAAGTGCGGAGAGGAGGAGCTGGCTTAGGGTACACTATTAGAAAAAAGGGTGCTTCAGAAGGGTTCTTGGCTGTCCCGTATATGGTTTAAAGGTTCTTTGATTTTAAAGGCCCCAAAAGGTTCTGTAGAAGACCAATGTTTGCCCATATTTTGCCCATTTTGAACTTTAAAATGGTTCTTTTTGGAACCTTTTAAGGTAATATAAAGGGTTCCATACGGGACAGCCAAGAACCCCTGAAGCCTGAAGCATCCTTTTTCTAAGAGTGTACGGACTGCCTGCTTTCACCCTGCCACGTTACAATGTGCAGTTTGCGCCACAAACACGTATACACTTTGTATGCGTCATTACGTGTGTGCCGAATCGCGCGCGTCATGATAAACGCGGCCGCGCAGCTTCAACATAGGAATGGTTGTTATGGTACCGCCACAGTTTCTTTATCGTTAGCAAACTACGCGTTAATCTATGTTACTATTGCGAAAGTGTCACGTTAAGATCTGTGTAAGAGTTTTTATTTATATTTAGAAAATGTCGTAAAATAATGTTATTTGTCGGACGTTTAGTCACGTATAAATGCTTGTACTAATGCGATCTTTAAGAATAACAAACGGCCGCATATACAGAAATGTAGCTATATCCCTGATGAAAATATTTTGGGTGAAGACCATATGTCATCACTCACTCCGAAAACCAAAATTTTTGCCCGAACAGTAGCTACCCGAGTAAAAGAAATTCAACATTACGGATTATCATCTGTGATCCTTTCTGCGCATGTCTTAAAACGGGAAAATACTGGCATTGAACTATCTAATTAGCTCGTCTATTAGAGGCGCAATTACCACGCTTTTTCAGTTGAAGAGGGACGCGAGTGTAAAATTATTATTGAACTATCTAATCAGGCGAGGGACCGAAAATTAGTATATAGATTAAGTTTATTATTAAATAAATGGAAGGTGTTCGCAGACGTGTGTTAAAGAACGCACCTGTGAACACCGGACGCGTTCTAGAACACATGGTGTTCCCAAACTGATACCAAAAAGGGTGTTAAAAAGGTGTTCCTTGTTTAACACCGTGTTCAAAATAGAATATGATACATTTTCAGCTGACTAAATCCTGTAAAGATATTATATTGTTTAAAATATGTGTAAATATTTCTAATATACAAAACCAGAACACCTTTTTAGGCATTCTCAAAAAATTGAATTGAAAACAAATTTGAATTAGTGGATGGAATTTATGATCCGTTGGGTGGCTCCGGAAAAAAGAAAAAAAACAAAGCTTACTTCGAATTATAGCTAACTAATTTGACTTTATTTGAAATGGTCCATTCTGACACTTATTTAATGAAGTTATGATCATCCCGATAAGAAACCGTTTCGTATCCATTTTGTCTGTTGCCAGATTTTTGGCTAATTTTCGACGGGCCACCTGACAAAGAGGGCCATAGTCTCTGCTTCATTCACTGACTATAATGTGCCCATAATATTTCAAGCCTCATTGCGCTCTTCGTGGTTTATGGTTCTATTTCACATAATAGCCCCCCACCCCCACCCCCCCCCCCCCCCCCCCCCCCACAAAAAAAATACAACTTGTTTATTTGTCCATATAGATTCCTCAAAATAGGGTCGGTACAATATGTCGGATTTTTTTTGCTAGTTGTTGTTGTGACCAAGTTCTAGCCAGCACTCAAAATTCTGAACCGTGTCAGATCTTTTGGATGACCACCCATACTTGACCAAAAATAACCCACATCATACAACTTGATACAGCTTGATTTTAACATTATCCATGTGAAGGCCCCGAATTGTATCTGAGGAAAGCGACACAAGTTTCAGATTTATACATGGGAACCATGGGCGTAGCCAGAATATTTATACCCTGGGGGCATGGAATTGGCGTGGGGTACAGGGGCGAAGCCCCGGGAGGGGGTTGGGGTTGGGGACTTTCATATTTTAAAGAAAGTCGTTCATAAGTACATGATTCCCCTTGTCATGTGGTCAAATTAAACAATGGTGCCAATCTCAACCCGACACAACCGACAATAAAACCCCTTTGGCTACGCCACTAGGTTGTATATTTTTGTTTTAAATAGACTTATAAAATGATATTCCTTGACATTATGCGCGCGTAGCGAGTACAAATGTGTTCATACTTGTATACAATTTTATACGAATTAGGTTTCGATTCCTTCGATTGACAACTTGACATTGGATAAAGTAGAAAGCAACCCTTTGACTTTAGTGCTGGGTTACCTGTTCATGATAACATGCGCGCGTTGGCGCGAATTTCTTTCTTTCTATATACTCAGTTATGGATATTTTGGTTTGAAATGGGGTTTTAGAATGATATGTCTGGACATGCACGCGTAGCGCACGAAAATAAATGTTTCATACTTTTTTCAAATTATTTGTATACGAATTTGTTTCAAATCTCTCACTGACGCCTTGAAATTGGATAGTATAAAGTATATAAAAACCCTTTAATTTCCCGGATGGATGTATTTCCCAGAAGTGATAGTCAATGGTGCGGGTGCATTGCCCCTCCTTTGGACACGCCACTGCTCATGTCATGTCTATTTTTCTATCTTTGCAAACGACGATGGACACGAACGGCCGTTAATTTTGAATGCGCCCCTGATATCCCAAGTGGGGTGCAACTAGCCTTTTATATACTGATTCACTTCACACCATGTCCCCCAACTATCTGTTTGTGAAACATGCGCGCGTAGCACGCGATATTTTTTAAATATTTACATGAATCGTGGCATAATTAAGGTGTACTTTGGTTTAAACAGACTTCTAATATAAAAATCATGAACGTAATGCGCGCGTTACGCGCTAACATCTGCTATTTTATATCAATTTACTTCCGATTCCCCGACTGACGTCTTTAAATTAAAGTAAAATTCATTTGAAAATGCCGAAACTTGTCGAATGGTGCAAAACCGCCAAATGATTGTCAAATGTGGTGTAGGGGATGCATGCCCCCACCCTTTTTTTTGACAAATCAACTACTCCATGCAATGTCTATCTCTTTATGCTCCAAGGGGTGCCTCTCAGTGGCGTATCTGGGTCGGAGGGGATGGGGGGGGGGGGGGGGGGGCAAAGGATATTTTCCCCGGTGAACACAAATTCGACCCTATTACGTAAACAAAGGCGCAGCTGCGTATTTCAGGGAATGATGCCCTAAACTTGCTACGCGCACACCGTGCAAGCTTTTAGTCACCAAAGGTCTTCAATGTGAGAGTGCTGAACTAGCTTCTAAATATAGGAGCTGGTAAAGGAGCTGTTCTACCAGCTCCAAGCTCCTGAGACTACCAACTGTGTTTACCACCATCTGTGGTATAAATAGAGATGAAGATGAGGACGATATAAGGTGGTCGTCACGGCGACAAAAATATTGTACAGCCTATATAAATATGATACAAATATAATTATATTACATAATATTCTGCTAACCCAATACAAGTATTGCTTTCTCGATCAAAAAGGTTCAATTTCATTTAAATGCACTTGATGGGTGATCATTGGCACACTACTACACAACGAAAATGCCACACAAATATAAACGAGTTAGGACATAAGAAACCCCACCTATAAAACCAGTAAAGGGTAATAGTCTGGGGCCTGAGTCGAAAACCCAAAATTACCGTCCACACAAAATGTTTTTGTGGTTTCTATATCTTTGAGACCTGCAGATTCAGAAACTGCGTGATGCCATCTCTGAAACATTGAGCATTTTGAAAAATCCAAGATGGCCGCCAACTATTTAAAATGGCTACCATGGCGATTAATTTAATCAGGTATAACACTTATAATGCTATTAAAAAGCTTCCTACATGTTTAAAAAATTATTTAGTCACTATTTGCCCATATCAAGAATCAAGGATAATAAACATTCCAAAAGGGCTGCCATATGAACAAAATGGCTGCACTTGGACTTAGATTTCCGTGCCAGGGTTGTGGGGGGTTGAGGTATGCAGATCTAATTCAACCTTAAAGATCGTTAGTGTCGATTCCATGTGTCTTAGAATCGGAGATGACTTTTCAATTACAGTTTAGA
>JAYJML010000630.1:0-20000 GCA_035610835.1 Ophiura sarsii | reverse complement strand
GATGACCTTTCATGTAGAATAGAAAACTTCAAGTTGAAAATCGGAATGTGATCGGGTCATCTACCTTTAACTAAAATATGAAATTTTAGTATTTCCGGTGAAAACGTAGTATATTTGTACACAGAATAATTGTTGACTACTAAGATCATATTCTAGGCTTTTACAATGGTAATTTTTGGATTAAGCACAAAATCTAGGAACAATTACATATCCTCAATTTATTGATTGCGTTGAGGTCAAAAGGTCATATGTTGATCATTATAACGACACAAATATATAACATTTTTGTAATGTATCAAAAGAGCTCATTGTGGTGGTTTTACACCTTAAAACAATTAATGTTAATGTTTGTATTCTTATTCAGGTGGAACAGTGTTTACATTTTAATTTGATACAAAATGGTGTATATAGCTTGTACATTAGCTTATTATAAAATATGAAATTTGAGTGTTTCGGTGAAAAGCTAGTCTATTTATACAGAAACAAATCTTGACTATTACGACTATAATCTAGGCTTTTTAAATGTAAATTTTTGGTTTTCAGCACAAACTTTAAGAGAAAATTGTTTCCCTATCTTAATAATCCATTATAATGAAAATAACATAAAAACGTATTCTTTTTATCAAAAAGAGCACCCATGTCAAGTAGCATGCATCGCTTTAGGCGATGCATGGATACCCTCCATGCATCGTTTACAAGCGGTTTAATTTATAAATTTGTAAATTAGTTTATATCATGATTCGGGAGTTAGCGATGCATGGTACAAGCATGGTTCGACTTATAGGCATGCATTTACATACCGTGCACCCATCCATTTTAATCTCGGATTTTTATTTGTCATCCGAGATCGGAGGAGGACTTGCAAACTTCTGTTAGGGAGGACGAGGATAGTTTGAAGTGGATGTCATGTCACTGATCAAAGATAATAATAAAGATATCTCTGAGAGGGATGTATGTTTTCCTAAAACCAGGTTATGCCCGGGCCGGTTTTGGGGCCCGCGGTATCTTCAATCCCGTCTCCAATAGTTATCAAAGACTTTTAATATGCCTTGGAATTATTAAGCTTTTCGGACACAAAAATACGGCCAGGTGCCGAGCCCGGGTGCTGCTGAGTGCTAACATTTGTCTAAATTCCAGCATTCTTTCCCCAAATATACATGAACAATGAGGCTGCTTTTATAATTATTTGTATTTCAACCGTACCAGACGAGCGTTATCAAACAGCACCATTGGGAGCTACGGAGCCGGTCTGGTCGGTCGGCGCTGTAGTACAACACAGTCCTCCCCGAGATATCCGGGTAGAGATAATGTTCCCGTCGGCGTCCCTATCCTCCATGCGTGAGGATTGCATTAGGGAGCGGTCACATTCTTTCGACCGTATATCGAAATAACCGTCTGCCGTTTAATTATTTGTTGAAAATGTTGAATATATTAACTCCTTGATTAGAACCAGAGGAGGCCTTAAAATATGTTGGGGAATTGCACCTCATTCTCTGGGGAATTGCAATCTTTAATAATTTGGCACATTAAAACTAAAAGGTCCATGTTTTATATACATGCATTAAAGGCAGGTGTTAATTAAATTCTTAGCACCTCTCTGTATTAGATAAAGGACGAGTAGTAGACCATCAGCAATAATAATGGGCGCCCGGCAAGCCTCTTTTGCAGGCGAGGCCGCAGGCCCGAGCCTGCAAAAGTGGCGCGCCGGCGCCCATTATTATTGCTGATGGTCTACTATGAGTGTTTTATCTTTCATACATGTTGATACACCGTAACCATGGTACGGTACAAATAAATAAAGATGATAATTTGTAAGTTATATAATCAAAATTGTACAATTGATCTAGTAATAACATGAAGGTGTCTGTTATACTAATTTTGACATCGCTAAACTTTGCAAGAGACTATATATAATGTTGGTCGGTGATTAGTACCCATGACGTAATATACAACCTCCTTGAAGTTAGCAAACCATGAAATACTATAGGTGGTACACACATGGATTTAACTGATTTAAAAATTGATATAAACGAATTTAGCATAATCTTTAGTCGTATTGATCCGACCATTGTATTTTGGAGTCAGTTAGATGTAACAGGTGGTATCAATTTGAGCTCTATTTACAATCTCGATTACCAAAGCAATGCTCATGCTGCTCAAGTCAAGAAGCCTATTGCATGTCAATGACAGTTTTAAATACTGTAAGATTTGTGTAAAAACATCACCGATAACAAGGAATTTATTGTATGTTTGGATATACTTGGAAAATGGCTTTATATAGACCTACATGCGATTGTTGACAAGAAACTACAGAACGTGAGTTGATCTATGATTTTGTATCATACTATTACATTATTATGTTATACCATGGCAGATAATACATGATGATTTGTAAGGCCCTCTATATCAAATTTCAATGCGAATAATTTCAGAAGCTGCGTATAGATTAACACGAAAAAGAAAATGCCAACAGTCACGCCCTTTCCCACTTCCACACACCCCCACACACTTGCCTCCCTCCCCGACGCAGTCAGCTCATGCCCTGTACCCCCTTTTCAACCCCAAATCATCGACCATTTGAACTAATTTACATACATTTAACTTACATTTTCAGACTTTTTGCATTTTGTGCGCGAACCAAACAAATGTTCTCTTACCCCCCCCCCCCCCCGAAAAAAATAAAATAATTGTTCTGATGCGAGCACCACCTCTTTTTTTATACTACACAGAGAAAGAAAAAAAGTGAGTCATCATCGAAAAATGAGTCATTTTGTCCATGTAGTGACACACTATGGCTCAAAATGAGTCATTTTGTCCGTGTAGTGACTCATTTTACGATGATGACTCACTTTTTTCTTTCTGTGTAGTTGCTTTTCGATTCCCCAAATCCGACGTCTTGAAATTTTGTGCCCCCCAATTTATTTATTTTTCTTTGGTCAAAAATTGAAAAAAAATCAGTATTTTTGGTGAAATTTGATACAAAAAACTGGATTATCCGACTTATTTTCTTTCCAAAAATATATACTAAATACATCATATTACTAGTTAAAAAGTTACAGTGCTTGATAAATGTCTTGTTGTGAGGGTTGACAAGAATTATTTTTTTGAATTTTGTGAACGCTGTAATTATTAAACTATTAATCAAATTAATCAAATGCATATAAAAGTATATATTTTTGGAAGGGATTTGGGTCAGAGAATCCATTTTTGGCGTCAATTTTGACCAAAATTGTTTTTTGGGGTTGAGAAATTCACAAAAATACACTTTTGTGACCAAATTTATATGGGACAAGCTAACCGTCACTAACAACATTATTTTTGAGTAATGCCCAAAATTGCTTGATTATACTATTAAGACACTAATATAGTGCCAATTTGACCAAAAATTGCCAACATGTGATTTTTTCCCCCTTTTTTCTCACCTTTTTGCCTTTTTTATCATCTGCTCAAGGAATTTTTAATGGGATTTGTTGAATTTATCGAGTGCTGTAATTTTTGAACTATTAATCAAATGCATATAAAAGTATACATTTTTGGAAAGAATTTGGGTCAGAGAATCAATTTTTGGCATCAATTTTGACCAAAAATGTTGCTTTTGTTGAGGAAATCACCAACAATATTTGTTTTGACCAAATTCATTTGGGGCAAGCTAACAAAATTATTTTTGAATAAAAAATGCCCAAAATTGCTTGATCATACTATTGAGACACTAAAATGTGATTTTTTTTTTAACCCCCAAAATTACATTTTGGGTCAAACAAAATATGCTGAAAGACATGTTCTCTGGAACATTTTTTAGTTGTTACATTAAAAAGTGTTAATTTTTTTTAAAACTTTTGACCCAAGAAATGTGATTTTGGAGGTTTAAAAAAAATCACAATTTTTGCATTTTTGGGGGCAAAGGCTGCAATTTTAATTTTTTTTAGGTTTTATTGTTTTTCTTATCATTGAGTTGGGCGAGTCATCTTTTTTTATAAAAAAATCAGCACTGGGTCATCTTTCTTTTCTTCCTGGTTGGTGGGCAAAGTTGCTTTTTCTCCTGGATAGTGGGCAAAGTTCTTTTTTTAAACTTCCATGCCCCCCCCCCCCCCCCCCCCCCCCCCCCTGAGTATCGAATGGTGCGTCCCTAAGACACTTCTCTTCTGGTTTATTTTTACATGCAAATGTTTAGTTTTGAAATGATTTAAAAATGTAAAAATCAGCATTTTAGTACCAAAATGGATTATCTGACTCATTTCATTTCCAAAAATGTATTTTCATTTATTAAATATCACATTACAGCGCTTGATAAATTTCATATTAAAAGGGTTAACACTATCCTTTCAGTATTAAAATACTAATATTTGAGTGTGCCTTCAGGTGTGCATTATAACACTATCATTGAAGATTAAGCCTACATCACGATCAGGAATTCATCCACAATTGAAAAACTATTGATCGTGTTACTTTTGCTAGGCCTACTTAAATCGGTTAATGTGATGTTTACTCGGAAGTGTTAATCCGATAGGTGATGCTACTTTTCGTAGGTAATCCACTTTTCTTTTCATTGTTTCTATTGTCTTTTTTGTTGTTCATCTGCTCAATATTTTTGGAAGAGGTTACTATAGGACAGACGACGTTATGTGAGCTAGAGGACATTATCAAAAACCTTTGTCTAATAATGGTCTCTTGGCTAGATAACGGGCTGTTCATACGCCGTGACCAGAATGGCGACCTCTTCCTACAAAATAAAGGGCTGATGCAACAATAGAAAGACAATAGATAATAATGAAAGGAAAGGTGGTTAGACATGTATGCTTAAATAAAATGCTTATTGTGAAAATGATTATTGTAAATTGTTCATGTCAGCTTTTTTAAATTATTGAATTTTAAAAATAATGTGGATAGTCTCCATTTGCCATCACGAGACAGTGAGATAGCTGCGTATTCTTCTAAATTACAGCACATAACGTGCATGCCTCGCCTAACTGGTGAGTCGCTCAGTGGCGTAGCTAGGTTTTTCATATTGAGGAGGCAAAAATGAAAGTGAACGGACAATATTTAGTGAAGAAAGAAATGCACGTGTAGCGCGCAGTTTTTTGACTTGCATCTTATTTTGGCTATGATTGAGGTACATTTCTGCTTAAAACAAGCTTCTACCAACAAATATTCCATTTTTGGGACACATTTTGACCATCATAATTCCATAGTGATTCCTCTTGTCAAATGAACCGGCAGTGTCAGGTCTCAACCGACACCGCAGTCAATATTGGGGGTCCCCCTTCTGGCTATGCCACTGGAGTCACTGGCTTATACACGCAAGCATTGAAAGACGAAAGATACATTCGAGTGCATGGAAGCTGTGCTGTGCTGTGCTGTGCTGTGCCTGTTAAGTAACGTCGCTGTCCAGAGGAAGTCAAAGCATGCGTATGAATACAATAATGACCTATCCCCCAAAATGGAACTCTCATGTAGGGTAGTGGGGCCTTATTTTGTTTTGTTTGATTTTTAAAAGTTTTTGAACAAATTTTCAAAACATTTTTGAAAAAAAAAGAAAAAAGGGTCGGTCAGGGTTTTTTCACCGTCTTAGGTTTTAGGCAACGGTCAGGCAGGTTTTTATTTCTTCTTCTTTTCACCTTCAAATTGAACGTACAAGATTTTCCACCGATTTCCAAGAAATGTGTTTTTTTCCGCATAAGCACTAATTTCCCAAATAATCATGAATTTCATCACTTTCCTTGAATCAAAATAATAGATAATGGATCGTTAGTAAAAATGTGTTTCATCATTTGATAATTAGGCCTATAGCCTAAATACTGGAGAGCAATCGATGAGTGTTTTTTTCTTCTTCAAAATTGCAGTCGAAAGACTTGTTTTTGAGCGAAAAAAATGGTTTGTCAACATAATAATCCTAATCAATTTATAATGTACCATATCTAGAAGAAGATCTAATCCAAGGGGTAATTAACAAACAAACACCAACTTTGGAAGCAAACTCTCTTTTTTTTAAATTTAAAAAAAAGGTCTTTTACACTAAAAAACATGGGTTTATCAGTTGGAAAATTTTGTTCATCAGTAAAGCTCTTTAACAAAAATTGATTTTTTTTTGTGACTTTTGTGTACAAGCACAAGACTTGTTCACCCTAACACCCAGGTTTTTAACACAGTTTAATACTATAAACCGGAGTTTTTTCAATATATATATTTTTTTCAATTATAAACTTGGATTTAACCTGTTTTTTCATTTGAAAAGCTTTGTTTTCAAGTTTTTCGATGTGAACAATGGTTTTCAATGGATGACCACTTAAAGGTATATTATGTGATCTTTCCATGGAACGCCCTCAACATCAAAAAAAAAAATTGAAAGAAGATTTTCTTGCAGATTTACGTTTCTGATCATAAATCGTACATACATTCCAAGTTACAGGGCGATACGATTCTTAACTATTTCAAAATCATGATTTTAGAGTGAAAATAAACTGTCAGATAATCCGACAGTTCATTATTTTCACTCTAAATTCATTCTAAAACCATGATTTTGAGGTAATTAGGAATCGTATCGCTCTGTAACTTGGAATGTATACATGTATGATGTATGATCAGAAATGTAAATCTGCAAGAAAATCTACTTTTTCTAAAAAAAATAATGAATAGAGGGCGCTCTCTGGAAAAGATCACATAATATGCCTTTAAAGTGCCTTGAGGAAAAAACCCTACGATTGATGCATATGTAAGAAACTAATGAGTTTCGTCCGGTATGCCCAAGTCTAATAATTGTAAATTTCATATTCACTCTAATATTGATCGAGCCACAATGCAGGCAATAGAGATAACACAAAAAATAAGAGTGTTGCAATATAATGTGCATTTTAATGCAGATATTAAGGGCGTCTCCTGGAAAAGATCACTTAATATACCTTTAATAGATCATTATGAAAAGCAATTTATCATCAAATTACACACACAAAATGATGTGTCAGAATGGTGTTGTCAGTGTCATGTGTTGGGAAGTGGTGGGTCAAATTATGGAAACACCCATAACAATCCTAGTATGTTATTTGACAAGGCCAATTCCAATAGATTCTGAGTTTACTGTTTCAAGTTAAAAAAATTGGATGAGGTGATTAATTATAAATTATATTTTGCTTCTTATATTTTGAAACAAGTGTTTACAACCAATACCAACCCCTGATATATATCAAGGACTCTGCATTTAAAGGTAGATGACCCGATCACATTTTGAAACAGATTTTTCTCAAACATATGGAGATTTTCATATCATATGAAAGATCATATTTGTCCGATTAACATACTGAAATTTGACGGTCCAAATTAGTATGATTATGAAGAGATCGGTGAAATAACATCGAATTACCGCGAAAAGTGGTTAACCACCAATATAGTTTGTGTACAACTCAATGGGCACATTTCACGGCAGCTTGTGCCGTTGAAAATCGGAACATCTACCTTTAACTATTTTACAAATATAATTAATTGTATACCCAAGTAAACATACAATCATTTTCTTTCTTGTACTTCATCATATTATCTAATATGATCAACATCAAAAGTAGCAATTGAAAGTGATTGAAAATCATTTTAAAGGAGAAATAAAATTCAAAATAATTAATTGGACACAGGCGGGAAACAGTAAACTCAGAATCACATTTGACCTAATCAAGATACACACATCAAGGTATAACACTTTTTTGAGTATTCTAGCAAATAAAGACATTGCACAAGATTGTACTAGAATTAGTAGCGTGAAAAGGTATCTTTTATTTAAAACAAAGTACAATAAATTATATATTTACACATACAATTACAAATTCAGACAAAAACACTAATACCAGATTAAAATTATACCAGATTACCAAACAAACACAGTAACACACCATGAGCAAGTTAAAAGAAGACATTATTATATACTAAAACTCGGGCAAAAAAAAAGGCTTGTTTGCCCAAACACGACCGACCTGAAAAACTGAATCTGGGGTTTCACCGTGTGGATTTTGACTTGTCTCGATTTATCGTGTTCGTGTATGAAATTGAAATCTGATGAAATTAATACGCAACAAACATGAATTTATGAAGAACACATACAAAATCTTTACTAGTCTAAATAATCAATAGTCTGTGGATTTCAAGGGGCAAATACTTATGAACGACAGTGTATGTCTCAGTGGCGTAGCCAGGTATTTCATATTGGGGGGGGGGGGGGGGGCGAAAAATGAGAGTGAACCGACAGTGCAGTGAAATTTTCGTAAAAGGTTGCCCCACATTTTTTCCAGTCACCTCATGAATTTCAGGTAAGTGGGGGTGGGAGGTATAAATTAAGGTAAAAAAATTGCACGGTCACAAAAAAAAATCGTCAGCAAAATGACCAATTTTTTTTTCATCAGTTTTCTCTATAACATATTTTCCTTTATTTAGCCCACTGATGCATACATTTGGAGACTATTATGTACAGATTTTACGACTATTTTACTATTTTTTTCTGTCAGGTGGGGCAACTGCCCGACAATAGGCCCTACCAATCTCGACCGATAGTGTTGAGGTCTCAACCGACACGACTCTAACCCCCTGCAACCCCCCACCCCCTGGCTATGCCACTGGTATTTCTTAAAAGTATGGGGAATTGTTGAATAGTATTATTGATATGAAATTTGTGCTTGATAAATTTGGAAACTCAATACCTCCCCTCAGCCCAAGCCCTACCCCATTTTATCCCACAAACAATAAAAAATGTTGAATTTTAATATCAAAATTACTTAAAATTGGTTCGAAATGTCGGATTTACAATATATGAACCTAATTTCAGGCAATTTTTACTATAAAAGACAAAAAATGTGCACGCTTCGCACACATTTCCCCCAATTTTTGTAATGAATAAATCATGTTTACAGGCTAATCAGGCCGTCTGAGCATACTAATGCAGAAAAAAAGGTACAGACATAGGCGTGTAGATCTGGAGCAGAGGATCTTTGGTGGGGTAATACAAAAATAAAGAAAATAAAAAGCACTCCTTTTTCGTCTCTCCTCTTTTTTTGTTCCTATTAAAATTTGTCTGTATTGTAAACTCAAATATTATAGACCCATCATGATGAAAGATCTTCCGATTTGTATTATCAGATAAAGATAAAGGGGATATTTAATCAAATTAGTAGATGTATCTCCTGTATATGAGCCCATAATTTGTGAGTTAGGTGCCGGGATACATATTGGGGATCAAACAAAACATAAGTTATGGTAGGCCTACGGGGCTGTACTAGTACCCGCCCGCACGCCCATGGCGGGTAACTTTTGCGTCGGGCGGGTAACTTTTCAAAAATACACGCCCGGCTGGCTGGTAAGAATTTTGCTGTTGGTAAATGAAGATTACTTGTTTGGCTGGTAAGTTTACAGTCGGGCTGGTAACTTTTACATGCTACCAGTCCGCCTGGCTGGTTGGAGAAAAAATGAAGGTACACCCCTGTAGGCCTATAATAATAAACAGTTCTTATCAAGTGCCTGTAACCAAGGTATCAGGGGGCTTTACAAAGTTAAAAATGTCAAAGTACCAATACAAAGTTTAAATACAAAATAAGCATGCAACTTAAGTGACTCAAGACCACTGGCCAGACTAGGAACATGCTCGCTCATGAGCAAGAATGAGCAAAAGCAAAGGCCAGTGTCTGGCCATCGATCTTCACCTGTTCTAATGAAACATTATATCATACAAAAATGATTAAAATCAATTCAAGCATAATAATTAGAAGAATTCTTTTCCAATCCAAAACCATTGGAGTTGGCTTACCAACTCCATTGTTAATGCTATTTTTTAAAATATTTTCATCGTTAACCGGGCGATGACTGTTAAAAATATTTCAAAATGGTGCACTCCCGTTGCCATATTGCCATATTAGGTCGTCCGAGACGCGTGGCCAGCGTCGTCTGCACCTATTTAGTGCACGTTGTTGCGCTCAATATCACCCAACGTGGAGGACGATCTACCCAGCCCTATGATAAGTTAGCACAGAGGATGCTGTCTGTACCAGCAAGTAGCACTCCAGGGGAACGCATATTCAGCAGAGGGGGTTGGGGTTGATCATGCGGCCCCATCGCGCCAGATCCCCGGGGGGGGCACTCAACTTTTTTTTGGGTAGGGGTGTGCCGCCCAGGGTCTCAAAAAGGGGGGCTAAAGAACTGAACTGAGTGGATTTTATGACGAAAAATAGGGTCTTAGGAACTGATTTTTTTCCAAAAAATAGGTCTTGAGAACTGGTCTATAGTTCAATTTTCGATTTATTTTGGTTTAAGAATGCAACATTTTCGAAAAATTGGGGCTTTGGAACACAAAATACCAGCTTTGGAACGCAAAATTTCACGATTTTTGAATTTTCAATAAAAATGGGGTCTTAAGAACTGATGCAGGCTCCAAAGGGGGGTCATAAGAACTACCAGCAGAGGGTGAAAAAGGGGGTCTTCAGCGCGGCACATACCTATACCCTTTTCAAATGTCAGTGCCCCCCCCGGGGCCAGATCATCCCCCAAAATGGTGCAGATGATGATGTTCCTGAAGAGCAATGAGCATCTTCTTTAAATTCAACATATAACATTAGGCCAACTCAAAACTGCTTTTGAAGATTGATGAGGTCAACACTCGGGTGTTGTCAAGCAATGAAATGTTCAATTTTCTTCCCTGTTTCATTTTCATAGCCTTATTTTACTTTACATCTTCTTTCAAAGTACTCCCAGTCCCAAATATATCGTCGATTTAGTATTGCTTTAAAAACAGTGAAATACAAAGAATAATTAAATATATCCTGGCTTTTATCAGAATTATTAGCCTTAGCAATAGCACTTCTTTAGCTTGATCTGTTGTTGTTCGTCCATAGGAAAACAAAGATGACAATGACAACAAAGACTAGTGTCAGAAGATGACTAACATGACCAATACGGGCAAGGAAGCATCTCCCACATGTGTGGCACTTGTGATCAGTATTTGGCGTTATGACACTTGCTGCTCTCGTCTTGCGGACCTCACGTTTTCCTCCTACACTCTTTCTAATTTAAAGGCATATTATGTGATCTTTTCCAGAGAGCGCCCTCTATTCACTTTTTTTTTTAGAAAGTAGATTTTCTTGCAGATTTACATTTCTGATCATAAATCGTACATACATTCCAAGTTACAGAGCGATACGATTCCTAATTACCTCAAAATCATGGTTTTAGTGTGAATTTAGAGTGAAAATATAAACTGTCGTGTTATCACAACAGTTTATTTTCACTCTAAAACCATGATTTTGAAGTAATTAAGAATCGTATCACCCTGTAACTTGAAATGTATGTGGGCGATTCCACGGTAACACGCGTTACATTTTAGGGCGCCATTCTTTATTCTCCCCTCTGTAATTGTAAAAGTAGTCTGAATGAAGTTTACATCTTTTGTATTGTAATACCCAAGACTTAAAGGCATATTATGTGATCTTTACCAGAGAGCGCCCTCTATTCATGATTTTTTTTAGAAAGTAGATTTTCTTGCAGATTTACATTTCCAATCATAAATCATACATACATTCCAAGTTACAGAGCGATACGATTCCTAATTACCTCAAAATCATGGTTTTTTTAGAGTGAATTTAGAGTGAAAAATATAAACTGTCGGAATTCCGACAGTTTATTTTCACTCTAAAACCATGATTGTGAAGTAATTGAGAATCATATCGCCCTGTAACTTGGAATGTATGCATGATTTATGATCAGAAATGTAAATCTGCAAGAAAATCTGCTTTCTATTTTTTTTTTGATGTTGAGGGCGTTCCCTGGAAAGATCACATAATATACCTTTAAGGCTAAATCCTCATGCTAACACCAATATGAAATATCAGCTCATGTTAATGTAAGACCGCTCTGAATATCGGTAACACGCGTTACGAAAAAAGACGCACTAAAAAAAATCCCAACTTTGTTTTGCTTGTGTATTTAAACTAACCTACCTGCAATCAATTGGTCACTACTGTGAGCAAGTACCTACCCAAGGTTTATAATACTAGAATAATAACAAGAATTTAAGTTCTCACTTTTTTGTAAATTGCAAAATAGTCGGTAACACGTGTTACGGTAACACGCGTTACATCTTGTCCATCCATAATTTAGTAGCTTTATATTATTTACTTAATTTCTAAATTAAAATTAAGTTTGACTTTGACAATGGAACTAACATATAAACCATAAATAGTGATAACTAACTCTAAAAAAATTAAGGTTTTAGCACGTTTTACTGAATATGAGTTCGGTAACACGCGTTACGACATTTTGATGGCTTATAGTGGAGTGGTGGTTATGAATTTATCAAATTGTTTACTATTTTTAAATAGGGCCTAACTAGTAGGATTAAAATTATAAGTGGCATCAATTAAAATCAAATCAATTAGGAAATATTTTCAAAAAAGTGTTGCTTCGGTAACACGTGTTACCGTTTTGAAAGTAAGAAAAGTTTAAAAAAATCATAGTTAACAATGGTCAATGGTTGCAATATTTTTTTCCTGAACGTTTGCATAGGCTTTGCACAACATGAATGTAAAATTAAATCTTTTGGAGCATTTTTTAGTTTTTTTGCTCCGTCACATTTTCATGGAATCGCCCATGTACGATTTATGATCAGAAATGTAAATCTGTAAGAAAATCTGCTTTGAATTTTTTGTTTGATGTTAATAATAATAATAACAGGCATTTATATAGCACCTTACATCGAAAGGATCACAAAGCGCTTAACAAAATAACAATAGCATACATGTATACAAAATATGAATGCACATAGAAAAACACAGGAGTAGCCATCAAATGATGGCTATAATATAGAATGTTATACAGTATACAGCAATACACTAATCAAGAATAATGCAAATACAGTACATGAATATTGCACACACAAAAATAACTAAATATCCTGGTTAAAAAGATGAGTTTTCAAAGACGATTTAAAAGTTCCGACCGTCTTAGAGTTACGGATATGTAAGGGGAGATTGTTCCAGAGTTTTGGTCCAGCAATACAGAAAGCCCTGTCCCCGTATGTTGCAGTGGCACTTTTAGGGATTACAAGGAGTTTACGGTTACCAGAGCGGAGATTAGCAGACGGACAGTAAGGGGTAAGAAGCTCCTTGATATAGTCGGGTGCAGAGTTGTTGAGTGCTTTATATACAACTAGAACAATTTTAAAAATAATGCGTTTCTTAATTGTAAGCCAGTGTAGATCGATGAGGACCTGGGTGATATGCGTGCGTTTATTGACACCAGTCACAAGTCTCGCAGCTGAGTTTTGAACTCGCTGCAGTTTGGATATGAGTTTGTCAGGGAGTCCGTAGAGTAGACAGTTACAATAGTCCAGCCGTGATGTAACAAAAGCATGGACAAGCCTTTCTGTTGATGCATGGTCAAGGTATTTGCGGACCTGTCCGATGGCACGTAGGGCGTAAGTGGCATTCTGACATACTCTGTTGACATGAGAAGTCATTGTTAGGTGACGGTCAAAGATGACTCCAATAAATTGAGAGGTGATATGAATGACCTCTGTTTTCTGGTCATTTAGTTTGAGTTTGTTGGCCAGCATCCAGCTTTTGACGTCCGAAAGGCAATGCTCTAGTCGCTCAAGCTTTTCAGCCCTATCAGATGCATCAAACGAACAGTACAGCTGTGTGTCATCAGCGAAAGATAAAACGTTTATTCCGTGGTCTGATATCACGTCTTCAAGTGGAGCACTGTACATACTGAAATTTATAGGACCAACAACTGATCCTTGAGGCAAACCGTATATAAGTGGTTTTCCTTGTGACACATGGCGACCAACCACTACTGACTGTTCACGATTAGATAGGTATGATTGAAACCAATTCAGAGCAGTGTCAGAAATACCGTATCTAGCATGCATTCGATTTAGGAGTAAATTATGATCAATTGTGTCAAATGCAGCAGATAGGTCAAGGAGAACGACAACCACTTCTCGTCGAGGGCGTTGAGGGCGTTCCCTGGAAAGATCACATAATATACCTTTAAAGGAATGGTCCCGCAAGCACAACATTGAGCATTATTTGTTAGAAACATAATTATCGAGCCGAAGTTACGTAATTATATAGAACAAAACACCGTACTAGTCACAAAAATGAATAAAAACTGCCATCACTCAACATGCACTTTTTAAAATTCGCGGCGATTGAAAGTCCCGGTGTCGATGACGTCATGGGTATCGGTGCTCAAATTTGCGCATGTGTATTGTACAACTATGACATCATCAAACCAATTATAGTGTTAAAAAGACCACTATTTGGCTTTCATTCATTTTTGAATTTAAATATTGCATCATAATAGGGGGGTCAAAGGAAAATTTCAAAATGCGTTTTGGGGCCTCGTTCTGTTTTCTTTGGTTAAAACTTGTGCAGAAATGAAAAATACTGTTTAAATCGTCAAAATCGGAGCATTATTTCTTGCGTTGTGACCAAAAATGTGTTTCGGAAAATGACCCAATTTCTTGCGAAAAAGGGCCAATTTTGGCAGTTTTGCAGATTTTGATTTTTAAAAATGTCATAAAATCAAGTCTTGGTACCCTACAAGTCTGAAAATAACTTATTTTAGGAGTATAACTTGGATATTCTACATTTCTGCTTACATGAAAGGTTGAAATTACAGTGTTTTTGTGTGAGAGCATGTCAAAAAAGCCCCAAAATGTCCGAAAATGCCTCTGTCAACCAACATTCCTCCAATAAATTTGAATAAGTCCAGCTCATTAAATATGCGAAGGCTATATTTCATACAAAATCAGGGAATTGAAACATATCCCTGACCCATATAAGGTTTTTTTGGGTGTAGAATTCATTTTTAAGGTCAAAATAATGCTTATTCTTCGGTAAATGCACCTTTCAGATTTTCGCATATTTAATTAGCCTAATTTGCATAATGAAATAGTAAAAGCCTTATAATGGCGATAGTTAACAGATTTGAGCTGTGTAAATTACCCTTTTAAAGTTTTTTTTTACGTAGAATTCATTTTTTCAATCAAAATTCAGATGGGTCTGTGGCAAATACCAGTTTATAGTAAAATTGAATAATTTTGCATTATATTTGCATATTTCTGGCATGTAGCCTTTACAATTAGGTGATTTTTTTTGTTTCCAATACAATGGTAATATATCAAGCTTCGAAATTATACAAATCTGCCAAACTTGGTATCTTCAAAACATTGATATTAAGTGAGTTAAAACTTTAATTTTAGCATAACCTTGTTATAAAGGAGTGTGACCCCCTGGAGATAAATCTCAAAATATAGATCTGCTTTGTACAAACACTTTTCATATTGACAACAAAGTCCCAAATAGTAGTGCTATGGGCCTTAAATCAATTTGAAGAAGGCTGTTTATAGACATTACATTGACAATATTGGTATAGTAATTGTGTACAGTAACTTGCAAGAATGTAAAGAGCAATGTTGTGACCCCCCTAATCATAACGTTGCAACATTTTAGTATCACCCGTATTTTAAAGCCAATCCTCGGAATGGCAATACCACATCGTTTTGTTGGCTGCCTGATTCAGAGATTGCTGATCAATAGAACTAGTAAAAAACCTGAAAAGCCACATGGATATTGGATACAAAATCTTAAAATGCTTGGAAATATGATTGGAACTGTGGAATTATGAGTAATAAAAAGGCCTGCATTCAAGAGAGAATAGTGAAAGGAGGCATCTGCTGATTCAGAAAGCAAACTTCATTAGAATACATAATTCAACCATTCTGTGGCTTGGCTTCAAAATTTGGGTGGCTTTACTCCCGGCTTTACTAGAATTAGTGTAATAATAATACACTGCATGTATTTAAGCGCTTGATACGTAAGATCTCCAAGCGCTTTACATGATAAAAACAATAGATAATTACAAGAAATTATACACAATTGCCCACAAAATATGTTTACAAAGTTTTAACATGATACAATTGTTGATTTTCAAAATTCTTCTTTTGAATGAAAGCCAAATTGTACATCTTTATACTCTTCCATTGGTTTTGAATATATGCATGCCTTCATTCCTCTGTGACGTGTTTGTGAAAAAAGTCCCCATTCTTTCTGACTCGCCATGTATCATGGTAGAAACCCTAGAAAAATCTTAATTGCGATATCTTAATCATAAGAGTTGCTGATTTTAAGAGTTGCTGATCTTGAAGATCTGGTCTCCAAATATTTCTAGTAGGATATAAACTCTGAAAATGTCCATGACAATTTCATAGCTATTGTATGCGTAGTGGTCTTTAGTTCATAAACAATACAATTTATAAACTGAAGAAAGCATTGCTATCGGATTTAATTATTGGTTTGCTATCTACCAAAACTAAGAAACCTTAAAATCATGTTAACTTACAAATTACCTAGCATTGTTATCTAGTAGGCTTATGCTATCTACTGAAGACAATAACATGTCACCATGTAAATTCTCAATGCTTTGGAGGGTTGCATTTGAGTGGGGTTTTATTGTCGCTGTTTTTTGTTACCACCTTTACATGTCTATGAACAAATGTTTAATTCAATACCATGGGTACAAACAAATAAACAAAAACGCCTATTGATAATTGTTTATTAATATTACATGGGACCTTGACTTAACAATTCTGAGTACTATAAACATGATTCAAACCATTTTAATTATTTTAAATAACAATTTTGGTTGGATTTTCCACATTATAACCTTTAAAAAACACTCATTAAAGTGTGAACATGAGTGGACATTTACAGTGTTGGAGTCGAGTCCTCATCATCCGAGTCCGAGTCCTTGAGGAAATGACTCGAGTCCGAGTCTGAGTCTTTTCCAATTTCTATGTCAGAGTCCTCAATATCCGATGTATCAAATTCAAGACGCAGTTCACCAATACTATATCACCATGTTATTAATCAGAATTTCAGTTCTAGACTGTTTACTTGTAATTACTAATTAAAGTATAATCACAGTCAGTTCAGTAACTAACTTATTAATTAGGCTTATGTTGTCTTTGTGGTTGTTCTTTTATTTACAAACTGCTTATTTGCAATCATTTGCATGCAAAATTACTTAAAGGAGGTGTCCCGCAAGCATAAAAGTGTGCATTATATGTTAGAAATATAACTATCGAGCCCAACTTTTGAAATGATATAGAAGAAAACACCACACTTATGACAAAAACAAATTAAAACCGCAATCTCTCAACATGCCCTTTTTAAAATTCGCGGCGAATTCGTACCTCATGACTATAGCGGTCCTTATGAAGCGCGGCCCGCAGGGTTGCATAGCTAGACCAGATTGAGTGCCGGACAATTTTACTGATGGCGAGCGGATTAAGTTGGTTTTTTTAATTTTGAGGGTTCCTGCCACACAATTTCTTGTGTTATGATGCAGTTTAATGATTCTATCCACAAAAAAATCTTATGAGTAATGGTTTTGTTACCCCCCCCCCCCCCCCCCCCCCCCCCCCGGCCAGCGTGACTGCCAGACAGCATCGTCCGGCATAGCTACACCCCAGCTAGCGGGTAGACCCCATCTTAAAAGATCATTATAACCAATGAAACTAAAACATTCAACATTTCATGAGTGTATGTTGATATAAAGACACTACACTTCCTAAACAATCACTGAGCAAATTACATCAAGTATAAAACTGTACACAGGATAGCTTGTCATGAAACATGCAGGCACTGGACTAAACTACACTACATAAAAGAATACCAATTGTTATCATGAACACTATAATATTCAAACCATGAAGAATTGGATGACTGCTAAGGCAAAACAAGTTTGTTTCCAGTAGTAATTTCGATAGATTAAAACAGGATAATGTTCTTTCAATGAGAATCCCCCAATATCTCACAATTAAATATATTGTGCTTTTACAAATAGGGTTTCATTCAGTGTTAAGTTATTAAATAAAGGATAATTTCGATTTTAGATAACTAGAAATAGGATAATTTAGTAATCATAGGTTCAAATAGGGGTTCAATATGGCCGTATACGGCCTACTGGCTAGTCATTCGTGTCATGCACCCACGTCTACATTGAGAACAGGTTGTACCTTTTAGTGTTTAGTTTGTAAACAGCACACCAAGGCTAGTTTTTTTCAAATTTGCAACCAGCAAGGAGCCGGCGGATTATGGCCCACTGATGATGTAAATGGACCATTAAATTGTCTTGCGCCAGAATGATTTACGCATTTAATGCATGCATTGTGAAATGTTAAACGCGACAGCTAGCGTCAAAAGTACACTCGTTAACATTTGTGTGTAGGCCTATGCGGAATACGCTAGAATTTTCAAGTTGGTGAAAAAAGGTAAAAATCCATGTTGGCAACTGCCAAGCTCCTTCTTCCTGATGGTGGGCATGTGCTCACAGGGCTTGGCTCGCGGCAGGTCACATGCCTGGATGTATGTATGAAAGTGACCTTCATGGTTATACACATATCAGTTGTAAGACTCACTATACGACCCCCGGGAGAGGTGCGTCGTGGGTGCGTCGTTTACCAATAATTCTTGACGGAGGGTACGTCAGTGGCAGCCTTTGGTCCGTCAAAAAAATGACGGAGGGTGCGTAAAGGTCCGTCACTTTACATGGGTGCGAATGGGCTGATAGTTGACTGAGGGTGCGTATTTGGATGGCAATGGTCCGTCGTTTTTTTGACACAGGCTGCGTCATGGTACATGAGAAGTTGACGCACCTCGGTAAAGTGACGCACCACTCCCGGGGGTCGTATAGTGCGTCTTACAACTGATAGGTGTATTAGGGTCTGGTATGGGAGTTGGAAGGTCCAGTACCACCTGGACTGCTTCAGGGTTTTCACTCCAGGGGCACAGGGCTCACACTCTCGTCGGTTGCATTTGTTAAAAATGAGCATGCCGATCCTGAGATCGACATGCTTCATGACGTATTTGTAGTCATCTACGTGCTGATGCTCCCGTAGCTTGGTCAATGACCTGCCGTTTGACACGGCATCATGGATCTCGGTGTAATCTCCATACACCGCATAGTTAAGGCCAGAAGGGACATGTTCTACTGTCACCGGTTGACCGTCTGATGCCATGCCAGTACACATCCTCCAGCTTTACCATCGCCGAGTCAAATACACGATGTTCCTTCTGCTTAATTCTTCTCCTCGGCGGGAAGGTTCTGGTGCAGCGGAGGACGATCTTCACCTGTGAAAAGCAACAAATCAAAATTTAATAATTACATAGATTTTCGCATAATACGGCAGTGGGAGAGCTTGTATTTTAACCCAACCTTAAGTATGATCGGGCATCAACTTTAATGGACCCAAATTGTGTATATTATGTCTGACTCAAACACTGTTATTCTGATAGTCATGTCATTGTACATTTGTAAGCAGATCAGTATTGAATGCCTGAGAGTGTGATAGTATATATTGACTGCAATGAGGGGCATGTTTCAAATTATAGGCCCAAGGTGATCTCGAAAACCAGACTATGTACCCCGAGACGACTATGCCAACCCCGAGACGACTATGCCATGGCATAGTTGTTTTTCGTGACGTCACATTAAAATTGAAATCATAGCTTGATGATCCCCTAAATTTTAACCCGCTTTTAACCAATGAAACGACAGGAATGTATTCTATGCAGGGTTGCATAAAGTGGGGGAGCAGTGAGCACCGCTCCCGGGAAATAATGAACAGAATTGGGGAAATGATGCTAAGTGGAAAAAGAAAAAGTATTGGGGAAAAGGGTGAAAAAAGATGAAGAGAGAGAAAAAACTTTGGGTTATGAGCTGTGGTTGCACAGGTACGTATACCAACTAGCGTTTATTGTTGTATTGCTTCCCCCAGTGACAGCGCTACAGGGGGGGGGGGGGGGGGGCATTCCCCCCAATATTGTTTTGCCCCCCCCCCCCTCCCCAAAAATTCCATTTAATTAAAATTAGAAGACAATTTTAGCATTACAGGCAAAAAAAATCGTGCTTCGTGCACATTTTCTTAATTAATTAGGGTCAATCATACCAAATAAAATGTTGATAATTTTAGC